>CM057818.1:58703143-59020643 GCA_030067965.1 Latrodectus elegans | reverse complement strand
TTACTTTATATTTGATATTCTTACTATTCTTTAAAAGTTAGATTTTCTTTTATACTAACATGCATTTCTAATTATATTCTCTCAAGGAGTACTCTTTTCCGAAGTTTTTTTTTCTGAATATATAAAGATTTTCATTTTTCTGTAACATATATTAATTTAAGTTATTTACCTTTCTCTGTGGTTAGTGCAAAACTTCTCATTTGATGTCCCTTGTGAAATCTTGTCTCATTTACATGTTTGAATTAATTTGAGTTCAGTTTTCACACCCATACTGAAATACACTGAAAATGGGTACCTTTGAAATCATTTTTATTTTTACATTCCTTAGATTTAGCTATCCGTACATTCTTTTGTCAGACATGTTAAACAGATTATCATTTTTAAGTTTTTGTAACTTGAATTTAAGTGTGCTTCATTACTCTTATGTCTTGTAATATTTTGTCGTTTGTGTACGAGACTTTCAATAAAAACGAGTTATTTGTTAAAAATCATTTCTCAATCACCAATAAAATCTGGTTTTGGATCCTTTCCTTTGAAACGCGTAGTCATAAAAAATTGTAGAAATGTGTTTAAAAAGGGGAATAATCAAGTGTTTCTAGCGGTAAAATTTGAAAATTAATTGTTTTATTTCAGAGACTAATTGAAATATCAGAAAAATTCGGTTCTAAAGTTGTAGAGCTGCAGTGACTTAATTCCAAACTTCGCATATAGAGAGATTTTCGAAGAAAATGAATTCTACGTTGATAGTTCTATTCTTTTCTTGTGCTAATCGATATTCTAATAAATACTATTAGAATTTAATAGATGCTTTAATAATAATATTAGATACTCTATTAAAATATAAATACTATAGATTACAATATAAATACTAATAGAGAAATTAAAATAAATTGAATTCTACGCTAATAGAAAACGATCTCTTCGCTAATTTACACTAGTTCAAACTCAGTTGTCTCATGAATTTTATTGATGAATTCATAAGGCAACAGAGGCTCATGAATTGGAAGAAGCAACCAACTAGTTGTCCTTTGTTGTGTCCGTTGATGCTCAAACTACTGTAACATCCGGGTTCCGAGTTACAAGAATATTCTGTTGAAGCCGAAAGTGTCTCCTATACCTTTCATGAATATTGGAACTCGCATTCAAATCAATATGTATTGTACGTGTTATCTCCATTCATACATCTATGCTCCCCCCATTTTAATTTATATTAAACCCTTAATAAATCTAGGGAAGGAAACCGTCCTATCTCTCACTCTCTCTCTCTCTCTCTCTCTATATATATATATATATATATATATAATTATATAATTCGCATACGTAACTCCGTTCATATGGAAAGAAAATTCGGAGAAGCTAGTGCTACCAGATGTTGATTTTTTCTCAAAATTATGAGGCTCAATAATTTACCATTAAAGAAACGCATTTAGAATTATAAATTAATTTAAAAAAATCTCTGTTTAGTGTGATATAAATTCATCTGGTTACTTTATTTCAAGTTATAAAGAAACCAGTCATAATCAAAATTAGATACTGACAAATTGCAACAGAGATATTGGCTAACCATTAAACGGTGTTAAATTTTTATTAGCATTATAAGATTTTATGACTTTTAATGGTGGATCCGTTTTTTCGCTTTGCCACTGTTCAGCAAAATGAACGGTGTTAAATTTTTATTAGCATTATAAGATTTTATGACTTTTAATGGTGGATCCGTTTTTTCGCTTTGCCACTGTTCAGCAAAATGAATTGGAGGTTGGTTTTCTCAATCCATTACACTGGTGTGCAAAAATTAAAAACGAAACGGTTTTTCTAGTGCAGCGCCTCTTAGCACTGTTCCAAATCGATAAAAATCATACCTGAACATCCTCCAGATGTAAATCTGGAGGATGTTCTGATACAAATATGGAAAAAAAAAAAAAGAAAAGAAATCCAAATGATTAAAAAGGAGCTTTATTGAAAAATGAGCATGAAGCAGAATGACAGAGACGGCCGAAACATCCATGTGACATCTCTCTAGCAAGAAGCATCCAGTTTTTAGTAGGGGATATGATCTCCCCTGACTGCTGTGCAAGATTGACATCGTCTGTCCATGCTGAGTATGAGGTTGTCAATAAGTTGTTGAGGTACTGATTCCCATTCTTCTTGTAGCGCCAATTGTAGCTTCGGAATCATTACTGGCGGTTGGCGACGTGCCGCTAAACGTCTTCCTAGAAAATCCCACACGTGTTCGATTGGATTTAGATCCGATGACTTTGCCGGCCAATCCATGCATTCAATATCCTAACTTTCTAACAGTTCTTCGACAGCCTCTGTACTATGAGTCGGAGCATTGTCGTCCATGAAGAGGAACTGGGGACCCATAGCACCTCTAAAAAGACGTACATAAGGAAGGAGAATATCATTATAATAACAGGACCCGGTGACTAAATCTCCTTTAACGACATGAAGGTCAGTACGGATACAAGCATGATGTCTCCCCAAGCGAGAACACTGCGACCTCGAAACCGGTCCCTTTCGATGATGTTGGAGAGGTTATTGCGTGTTCCCGGCTCTTTCCAGATGTGTATGCGTCCAGAATTGGTAGTCAGACTAAATATGCTGTCGTCCGTAAAGAGTACTCGACTACATTGCAGATCAGTCCAGTTCAGGTGTTTCCGGCACCACACGAAGCGCCTTCTCCAGTGGGCAGATGTTAATGGTACAAAGCATACAGGTCGTCGTGTGAATAGGCCACTAACATGCAGCCTCCTGGAGACTTTAAATCGCGATATCGGTTATCCAGTCGTCTGTTAGAGGTGTATCGCGATTTTTCCAGTCGTCTTCCGCATGTTTCTTTTTGCCTGTAGGACCCTATACCGGTCGTCGACTGCCGTGGTTGCTCGTGGACGACCACTGATGAACCTTCGTACAGCTGTTCCTGTAGTTGGAAATGCTCTCCAGATTCGTGAAACGGTGCTGTGAGCAATTCCAAACTCCACAGCCACACTTGTCACACTTCGACCTTCCTCAGTCTTCCCAATGATTCGACCTCGCGTAAGGTCATCTAGATGTCATCTACGTGGCTTTCTGTTCATTATTTCACACTGATTAAGCAGCTCTACGTCGTTTAAACTGATTTACGCCGTGCAATAACTTTCACAGAAACGCTGAGCGTAAAACACCAGCCTGCTTTATACCCCTCCGACATTCCCCATTTACGTCATGTTGCGTAATTTGAGTATGCCCTTGCGTATCTGACCGTAGTCGATCTTCTGATTGGTCTTTCGGTCCGATATACCTGTTTGTTCCGCTGCTATGCTAATTTTTCTATTTCGTCCTTAATTTTTGCACTCCAGTGTATGCCTGCGTGGATGCTGGACTTTATATCTTGCTGCACGTAAAGCTGCACCTATCTATAACAATTTTTCTCGGAAGGTATTCATCAGTATATGATAAAAGTTTTAGAAGAATTTGATTTAGCTACCTCTTCAGTAGTGTCATCTCCAGTAGATGTTTAAATGTTTTAGAAGAGTTAGATTTAGCTATCTATTCTGTAGTTTTAAAGCTTTATAGTTTATCCTCTATCTTCCTATCACGAACAGACATCCTGATAATTTATCAACTATTTCTATTGTCTAAATTCTATTGTTTAAAGAAAAATGAGTTGTGATTTTAGTTGTGATTTTTAAATTGAATTCTTCATCCTTTGTGATTGTATTGTTTAAGTTTTATCATGAGAGAAACGAATTGTGTAATTTTAGTTGAATAAATTTGAACATTAAAAACTTGCGAAATTTCATATATTTATTATATATATATATAAAATAAAGTTATATATTCACTTATATATAATTAATTGAACTTTTAAATAATGAAAAATTCGATTTAACAATCTCCTGTCACTTTTTACGCCTAATTTTTTTATAAATTGAATCATAAATATGCTCACTGATCTATAAATCTTGATTTTCTGTATTTGCAACACACGATAAATATATTAATAAGTAAAATATTTATTGTGGTTTTTGCAACACACACAAAGAAAGTTTCGATGGAAGAATATGCTCTCTGCTTGCTTTGCTATCTGTGCGAAATTTATTTCCTTAGGTGATTTGTTTTCTGAGGAAATGTATCTATATTCATGTGAAGCTGATACATTTTTATTTCAGATGTATGTATATTTCCGCAGAAAGTAGCTCTGCGATTTCTTTTCCAGTAGTAAAATATCTGTTCCTTTAAATTATGCCATATCTCAAAGCAATATTGCATCCAGGTCGGAAGCAATAAGGCTCAGATTTCTAGAAATTTTCCAGTTGTCCTGGGAAAAGAAGATATATCACCACGCATAGTGAAACTGACTCAGCATTCCCTTTTCAATATCACTCCATCCCATGTGTTACGATTTCTGCTCGATGCTATATTTCAAGTTTCAGCGCTAAGAAAAATGCCTTTTCATTTAATAAAAAGATAATGGTACTTTTTATTATTTTAAGTAGGTTATGTCAGTTTATTTTTAACAATGGATGAATTGACATTGGACTAGTTTTGAAAATAAGAGGTTAATATGTTAATGTTTTATATATAAAGCTTTAATAGATGATATAAAAAGTGTCATTAATATTTTCTTTATTAGCAATACAAAAATGAATTTTTTGAAGCAGCATTGAATATTAAATAAATGCATCTTTTTGTAATTGTTTGTAAAATTTGAATTATTTTTTTGCCTTAGTGAAATATGTAATTTTTTAAAACTCTTTTGTATTAAAAATATACATTTTTGGTACATAATAAGAATTACAATAGCTCTAGTTTATTGTTTCAAAAGTAGTATTTTATGGGATGTACAAATATTATGTTAGTATTTCTTAAGAAAGAGAGGTTATGATGTACTTATTTTTGCACACACACACAAGTTTCTATTTTTTTTCGCATTATATAATGAATTTTCACAGACAAATATAATAAAATCTACGTGTGTACGTTATCGCGACGAGATTTAGAACATTTTATTACATTTTCGCATTTTATTAGAAATTTTCCGAAGTAATTTCTGAAACAAATAGGAATGCGGAAAATATTCGTATTTTTTCCTAATATTTCATTGTAATTTATCAAATATTTCACTTTCTGTTCTTAAGTTTCATGTTTTTAAGAAACTTATTATTTAAAAATGTATATCCATTCTCTTTATTCATCAGATTTAAATTTAATATTTTTAATATGTAAATTCTTATTAATATGTAATTTAAATTCTTATAATGTAAAGTTTTTCAAAAAAGAATTTATTTAGTCACAACTACATCGCGCGGCATTAGGTCACAATTACGTCAGCTTGGCAACATTTCGTCGTCGCTAAAAAAAATTCAAAATTTGAGACCCTGGATTATACAGCATCTGTGCCGTTAAGGTATTGATCTCGTCACTTGATGGTAATTCGAAATTACGACGCGATTCGATATTTAACATTTTTTGTGTCGCAGGGATAGTTATTTGGAAATATGTTGTAAATAAATGATTTACATTAGAATTGGTAGATGAAAAATGACTCCATACCTAATCAAATCTTAAAAGGAAAAATAACTGGAGATGAAATTGTCAACCTTATTATTTCTACCTCTACTTATGGGAAATAAAAAATTGTGTGTGGTAGGAATTTTATCAAATGCTGAAAGTATTAGTGAGTCTCATATTAGATTTATTTGGCTTGATTGTTATGTTACAGAGAGATGTCAATCCAATTATCGATGGAAATTTATGTGACCTTTCACTTCACCGATATGGCAGGAAATGAATGAATGCGAATTTCTCAATCCATTTGTTAATGGGCTCCAACTCTCACCTCGGGTGTGGACGTTTGTGGTAAAGGTAATTGCGAATATTTCAAACTTATAGTTATTTAGAATTGCTTTTGAGTTGTAGTTCTCGGTCGAATTTTATCTAATGCATGAAAAATGACGAACAACAATCTTAATCTTATCTACCGCTGTATTTCGTTTTCAATAGCGATGCCAAAATACAGATTAAATTTTTATCTATTTTAAAATATAATAAATGGATCTTAACATTATTGTGTAATCTTGTCGAATTTTCAACCATAAGTTATGAATGCATTTCAGTTGTGCAAAGTTTCTGTGGAGCCGGTAATCTATGAAATTTTATAACAAAATAGCACATGAAAATGAGAATAGTGCATCGATAAGAAATCGATTTTACACTAGTTTTGACTATATAATTGTATAATTGTTTTGTTGCACCAGCATGCTTCCCAGCACCTAGCTCTGAGTTGAGCTCTACCAGTTAGATAGAAGGAGCCGGGTGGAGTCTTCGTGATTTTGAAGTAGTGACCAAGTTAAAGACCCCGAATACTTGTCCTGCCACCCCAGAGGTATTATTTCACTTGGATGACATTTTTAAAGAGGCCCAATCACCTTTAGCGAACACTACGGTCGACGGAGCTACGCCCCTAGCCAACCAGGCCACCAGAGCCTCATTATATAATTGTAAAAAAAAAAAATTGATAACTACCGAATTTAACTTGTTTTTTCTTATGTGTCTATCGTTTGCTTAAAGTAAAATTAGGAAAAATGAAAGCCAATAATCTATGATAAAAAGTAAAACATAATTGCTTAGACATGTTTAATTCTTTCATTTTCGTTAAATTTTAATTTTTACTTTCTAAAATTAGAAAGTTTTTCGATTTTTAAAGCTAGGTGTGAATTTTCTTTTTTTAAAAAAAGTTCATAATTAACACGCAACTAAATATTGCAGAAATAATATATACCTTCTTATTTTTTAAAATATGTATTTCCCATAAGTTATCGCAATAAATTAATTTTTATTATAAATTTATCAGTTTAAATGTAATATTTTGTCAATTAGAAAGAGGATTGATGTGGCTTAGCAACGTCAAGTTGCGAGTCATTTGCTATATTTCTCAGCTTGTAATTTTTTGTATTTATCATTCGAATTCAAGGAAAAATATCTTAAGATTTCAGGATTATTTTAAACAGCGAAAATGTTTCCGATAAAAAACATTGCAGCAAAAGATTAAATCCGAATTGTGAAAAAACACTGAATGATTTCGCTGTATATTTATATAAAAGTTAATAATATAATGGAAAAATATATATATATACTTATAATTTATATAGTTAGTTTAAACTAACATTATTAGACCCAATCGCATTCCTCTATTGTATAAGTATTGTATAAGTATTAAAAAAAGCAAATCTAAGAATTCTATTTAGTCCATTTTTTGGAAAACGGATTTCTTTGATATTTTTTCGATACATTTATTTCCCATTTCAAAATTAAATTTCGGAAAATGAAATCCTTTCAAAGTCTTAAGCATCTCTTCCAGGTATGTAAACTTATATCGTTTTATCATTTATATATAGGTGACATTATATATACATGCATATATAATACAATATGATGCCGTGTGAGAGTACAATATAAAGCTATAAATACAATAAGAAAGATAATATATATATATGTTATCTATATATAAATAAAATTTTCATCAGGAAACATGAAGTACCTTTTCAATATTCCGAATATTTTAACAAAGTCTGTTTAGTTACTTTGAATTATTTTTAATTTTCTCTTTAGATGAAGCAATTCTTTTCGCAAATTGTTTTTTGTTTCTCACTTTCTTTTTTTACCGCTGAAAGTCGAGGCCTGATTCAGGAACTGGAAACGGCCTTGTGAAGACACCTTGGAGGCGCCTCAGACAACTGTTTCCTTAAAGGACTAATAAAAGGAAAAAAAAAGGCAATATTAACAAATCATTATAAGGAGAGACGTCGAGGACTCCATAAGATTCGAAGATCTTTCTAAAGCACGACGGAAAGTGAACGCGTTTGGAATAACGGAGTGGTCACGTGGGGCTTTTTCATTGAAACACAGCTTGCAGTATAGTAAATAACACACATGCGGAGCGCCTAGAGAATCATTCAACACATGTTCCCGACTTCTCGTGCAGGGAAATAGAACGGAAAAGGCGTTATAGCAGAATGTCAACGCATGCCGAGAAACTTGCGGTATTTATTATCACTTTGTTTATTTAAAATTTACGTCATGGCAATGTTATGAAAATGCTAAGAGATTCATTTTTTAAACAATATTAATGTTCTGTGTGTGACCGGGCTGAGATATTTAATTATCTAATAAGTAATATTACGTTTTAATGCTGAAATTATTGTGTGTGTGTCTAATTTTGATAAGATATATATATATATATATATATATATATATATATATATATATATATATATATATATATATGTAAATATAAATATATGTATAAATAGTTGTGTATGTATATAAACATATGTGTATCTATATAAACACTACGTAAAAAAAGTAGAAGGACACTTGATTTTGTAACAATAACTGAAAAATTTTTTTTATTTTTACTAAAATTTTTTATTCGAAACATTTTACAAATATTTTAAAAACACAATTTTAACATGAGAATTATGATATTCAAACATAAAATTTTAATGGCAACAAAAATAGTTTCACTTTTTTGAAAAAAAAGTAGGACAGCATTATGATGAATAAAAAAACATAATGATTTTAATAAGGAATGTTCTTTCCATTGGCCTTTATAACTTCAAATATTCTGTTTGGAAATGAATTGTGTAGAGATTGAACTTCTGTTTAACAAAAATTGTCCCTCGAGTCATTCAATGCTTCTCAAAGCTAAGTTAGAGAATCAAATTGCCTTCCATCAGCATAAACTTGACGAACAAGCATTGCCCAGGTGTTTTCCACTATATTAAGATCAGGACTTTTGCCTGGTCATGGTAAAACATTCACATTATTTGCTAGGAACCAACGTTTGACTCCAATCACGGTGTGAATGGAAGCTCCGTCTTGCTGAAACTTCCACTTTTCACCCTCGAAGTCAGGGCCATAAGGAAGAAGTTCGGAATTTAGCACTTGAATGTAGTTTGTATGTTTTTGCCTACCATTTAAGAAAACCAGATTTGTTCTTCCTCCGTATCCAACAGCCAACCAAACCATTAAATTCCCTTCTCCCATTTGTCGTGTTGAATAGTATTCGTTTTCATTCCCCAGACAATGCCAGTAGTGCTGATATCCATCTGGACCGTTTAAGTTAAATTGCTTTTCATCGGAAAATATCATAGAAGTCCATTCAGTAGTCCAGGACATGAGCTGTTTAGCCCAAGCTAAACGGTTATCAATGTGAGCTTGTATCCACTTAGGATGATGTTTTCGTTTTTTGAAAATGAATTTTTGAGATCGTTTAATATAGTTGTAAACTGTTTCGTCACATGATTAAGTCCTGTTGATTTTTTGCTTTTGAAATACTTCCTTTGTTCTTCTTAAGCACACGAGCAAGTTGTCTTTCTTCACGTGGTGTTAGCTTTTTCGGCCTACCAGTCTTCTTTTTCTATTAAATAAGGTTTCTATTATATAAGGATTTCTGATAAAGTTTGAAACTGTATTGGAGCTCACCTGCAACAATCGAGTAATCTCTCTGACACTTTTACCATCATTTTGATATGCGGAAATTTGGCCTTTTTGAAAATCGTTCAAAGGTAAACCTTTAGGCATTTCTGAGAACGGAGAAACAGCGTAAATTTTAAACAAATTAGTTTTTTTTTGATAGATAGGGATAAAATAAAATACAAAATCACTATATATATATATATATATATATATATATATATATATATATATATATATATATATATATATATATATATATACATATATATATAGTGATTTTGTAGTTTATTTTATCCCTATCTATGTTTATTTTATCCCTTATATATATGTGTGTGTATATATATATATATATATATATATATATATTTAAATAAAGAATAACTCACTAAATTAAATATATTAGCAAGTATCCTACTTTTTTTACGCATCGGAAATTATGTATACTAATTTTATTATTAATATTAGTGGTACATGTTTAATTTTTGGCTAAAATGAAAAAAGGGCCATTAAACTAAATCTCTGCATAAATATCTCGTAGTTAGGAGAAAATAAGAGATATTAATTGGCAAAAAAAAAAAAAAAAAATACACTGTCTTTCTACTTTTTTTTTACGCAGTATATATATATATAATATAGATAGATATTTTTGGTTTTATGGGGTTGTCTAGCCTTACTAGACAACCTGAGATAAGTAACAACATATATATCTATCTATCTATATATATATATATATATATTACAATTTTCAATTCAAAGAATAGATCTTTATTGTTTACATTTTATAAAATTGGTGTATATTAATATATTAATATACTAGTATTGTAAGTACTCCTATTGTATATTAATTTCTTTGCTAAATCCTAATTGAACTATAGTGTGTTTGGTTTGCTCTTTCTTTAACGTGATTGAAACAATTATGTACGTTTTAGTTAAAAATTCAAAAAGTGATATGATTTATAAAAACAAATGAATAAAGGATTTCTATGATTGAAACACTTTTCATATTACTAATTTTTAACAAAAATTTCTCAATCGCAAATCATTAGAATGTTTCGCTTAGTTTAAGTAATATTTTATGTGTTTCATATGCGCTTAGATACACAGATGCAATGCTATTGTGATGAATTGAATCACGTGACTAACTGTATGACTTCCTGGTTTACGATTTGTAGATACGGTATTATTGGCGAAGTTTATAATAGCCATTTCCTTTTCAGATATTTTTTAAACTTTTTATGTTTGTGACTTCATGTAATCTATAATTAACTATAAATATAGTGTATGATTGTTTTTCCCTAATTTGTTATCAATTACAAATGAATTTTATAACATATATGGAAACATGAAGATCCTTATCTTCCATTTCTTTGAACTCAACTAAAGGATATATATGGCTCTACAGATTTGCTAGAGTCGCAATAATATTTTAAAGTGCTTAAATAAGTTTATTAATGGAAACATTTAATAAAATGAGACAAGTGTATATTTTCTTGATTTTATAAATATCACTTCTTTTAATTAATATCTTTGAAATTCAGTCCTATATGTAATTATGAACTTCTTATCTTTTTCTCCAAATGTTTCTAATTACCTTCATATGTTCAAAATTCCCTAAACTGGGTCTTACCTGTAATAATATACCCTTGAAAAAGAAGATATAGGAGGATCATCTCGCCTTCTACGTGTGTTCGAAATGGGGAAAAATTATAACGATTTCCCCACATTAGATGTTAGAGCTTTTAATAAGAAAAATTATTGCAGATTCACTATCGAATTATAATACACTTTGGTGTATATGACAAACTGATATAATAATCCTCCATGGTTGCCATTTGAAAACTCTTAGTAAAAATATTTGTTGATGTAACTTGTATTAGACATGTAATATGAATTGATGGTGTAAATTAAAGAAGCATGTATTCTTTTTAAATTTACTCCATCAATTTATCTTACAACAAAAATTTAAAAAAATAGTCTTACAAAATAATTTATCTACATTGAGACATGTATTTTCTTATTTAACGAAATGTGTTGTGAAATAATTGGTGTTAACTGAAATCTGTTATTAAAATATATAACAAGTAAGATGAAAATATCTATAGTTATGCACTTATAAGCATATATTATGTCAAAAATGTTCAAAATTTTTTTGCTTCAGTTCTTGTGTAATCAATTATTTCAATATGATCGTGTTATTTTAAGTATTACAGTGATAGTTATTATTTAAAATTAGATAACTCAAAACGTAAAACTACTGAAACATATTTTTTAATTACGCCTATTCATGAGAAATTAAAAATTAAATTACATTAATTTTCAGATTAAAAATTTTGAATAATGAAACTGAAATAAGATTGTATCATAAGAATTGAACCACATAACTTTTGTTCTTGCTTTTGGCAAATAAACTTTGTTCGTTAAATATGGTTCCAAATGTTATTTATTGACATTCCTGTATATATGATTATAAGAAATAACCAATAAAATAACTGTATTCAAATGGAGCTTACCATGGGCATATTTTAGAACCACACTTGGTGGAATGATAGTGGTAAGTGCCAGATTCAATCCTACTCGTTGATGAACATTCTGAGATGGATGTTGAATTTCTGTTTTCTACATCCACATCTGTTATTGTTATTTGTGAGTTTCGCCAAGCAACATGCGTGTATGATCTATCATTTTGAAAAGTCCCGGATGACATCACGAAGGTGTTTAAATATATCTTCTTCGTAATGCCCTCCCGGACTATCTACCATGAGGTGACAAATAAAAAACGCAGATCTGACCACAGTTAAATGATAGAACAATGTTCTTGAGAGTGGAAAATACAGTATCGTGCTCTATCACAGATACGGTTAAGCAACAGGAGTTGGATATAATGCCTCTGCATTCTTAACTTCTTCCTTTTGTTTGGATATATACTCGAAATCTTCTCATGTTTCTCGGCTTGTAACATGTGAATATAGCCAATAATTTACAAAAAACCCGCTTAATGGCAAATGTTGGAATATCTTCTGTTATCGAGTTTCCTTCAGCTGCTAATCTTCATCTGTTCGAGGTGACAAACTCAAACATAGCGTAACGACGAATGTTTGCACTGAGGGGGATTTTGTTGCGATATGATAGTCAAATAAATGACAAAATCATTCAAATCAATACAAAATTTAGAGAATTTAGAGAGTGAATCATTTAAACCAATCCAAAATTTAGAGAATTTAGAGTGTGAATCATTTAAACCCTTCCAAAATTTTGAGAATTTAGAGAGTGAATCACTTAAATCTATCCAAAATTTAGAGAATTTAGAGAGGGAATCATATAAACTAATCCAAAATTTAGATAGTGGGCTGATTTTCATGATAATTTCGAAAAGTAAACTTTATTATCTTTAAAGTGATTTGAAACGTAGCAAAATGGAACAAATAAATATGAATTCTTAAAAAAAATATATTTTATACTGTCATGTGAGAACAAAAGTTACGAGTTATTGAAATAATCTTCTGCAAAATACCTTAAAACACTTTGCAAAAGATCACCAACAAGTTCATTTCCCTGGTATTTAGCTTAGCAGCCTGTGGGTTCAAATCCTTCTTCAAGTGTGGGTGTATAAAATGGTTCGCATACACTCATAATCCGTATTAAACTATATCTCCCAATTTAATAAATCTTTACATATATAACAATTTATTCTATATCATTGGCTTAGTAACTTAAGATGAGTTGATTTATATTATAGCTTTGTTTACTTCTCCGTAATTATTTTTTTTATTAATCTTAAACTTTATTAATTTAATCTCAGAGATATACTATTATAGTTACATTAACAATATTTATCTTGAAATCTTTTTGTATTAAGAAAGCCAACATTCAGTCTTAGTTTTTTAATGCCATAGAAGAGAATTATGCTGGTAAGTCACATTTGTACTATTCTAGAGTGAGTTAAGAAATGTAGAAGAAATTATAATAAAGATGAATAAATCAAAAAAAAAGATCTTCTATTAGACCAGCTCTGAAGATCCTAAGTATATAATGCTATTGACAATTTTGTATATATCATACTAAGGTAATAAAACATAAGATCTAATTTATATCTTTATAACAATTTCATGATAATTGTTGAAAACATATAGATTAGATCCTAAAAGAAATTAAGTTCGACGACAATATAAATAAAAAAATGATGAATGATGTATAAATTTGATAAATTAATCTGATTGCGAAACTTAAGGCTTAGGATTAGTTCTGCTTATCATTTAAATGTGGTTCCGAGTCATTTAGAAGAAAGAATCCTACTGCTAAGGGAACATTTGTAAAAATTTTCAAAATTCAATAATGTTAAATTTTTACTTGATGCTTAAAAGTAAAACGTTCATTTTTTTAATCATTAAAATTATTTTTTCGTTGTTTACTTACTAATGCCGGATATTTACTTATTTTAGAAAAAAAATGCACTAAACTTGTACATGATATTTGCTGACTTCTTATTCAGATTACATAACAATAAAATTTGGTGTAGATAATCTACTTCAAGTCAAGATCGGTTTTTTTTACATAATATATCAATAAACATAACGAACTTTCTTAATAATACTAAGGGAGTATCGAGCTCATATCTGGTTGACGAGATACTGGCCAAGGACGCCACTTTTTGCCATTCAAGAGGGTAAACAATCTGTGTTATCTCGGCGTTTGTTATTTTTTTAATACCCATAAGAACATGTGTTTCCTATCGGTATTTCTTCCGCTGTTCATCTCCTGTTCCACTTTGACTGCAACGGCATCTTCTCCTCACTCCCTGCCGCTGTCGCGATAGTCGGGGAATTTTTGCTTAGTTTGGGCTGTCTTTGGATATTGCCACCATGGCTATGAAAACAGGAAATCATCTTGATGTTGTAAGTAGAATGACAGGTTCATATATTTTGAGAGTTGGATTTTTTTAAACTGTAGCATGATGGGAAATGTTTGAGAATTTAATCTAGAGAATATATCTTTTTTTAGTTGTCTATTTTTTATTTATTTTTTAAAATTATTTACTTCTTATCATTTTATGACATATCATTACAATTTAATTACATTTTTTTTTAAAATTAATGTCATTGCATTGTTAATACATTCTTACTCAGTATAAAGTATGTCATTTACTATTGCGCTGAAACATTAATTACTGTTGGTCCGTTTAACTATATTAAGTACTATAGATTATCACAAATTTGCATGTGCAAAACATTAATTTTAGCGACAAATCAGTTTAGGTCATTGCGATGAGTTTTTGCTTGTTTATTTCTGCCGATAAAAGCAACTAAACACCGTTTACTACAATTTGCTTTTAAAACGCAATCTTGTAACGGCGCCCCATTTTCCACACCACATTAGCGGAGGGATATTGGAACTAGGGAGCTTTTTAATGAATACAACTTCTTTGTATGCTCGCCTTTAGATGACTTATATGTCGAACCTGCTACCTTCTGGCCTTGAGAGCGACAAATCGCAATCAAACCAAGTAAATAGTTATAATAATTTCGACTTTTGGATTTAAATCACTATCGAATGATGAGTTAGACCTCAGAGCTGGAAGTTACTTCTCGAAATTCCGGTATGATCTCCATGAAAATTCTGAATCACTAATGGGGATAATAATTTTATAAGCGGTGATGTGCATTTTGTTCATACTCAGCCAACCATTATTGTCCAGTTAATAATCACATAAATAATTCAGTTGTTAAAAATATTTTTTAAATTTGTTTTTATTATTGATAAGTTTTGAGTTATAAAATATATAATGAATTTTAAGTCACGTAAATAAATGAAAATATTGATTTTTTCTCCATTTTAAGTGATCAGCATCAAATTGCTTATAGTTGTTATAATATTTGTTATGTATTTTTGTGAAGTATAACAATAAAATTAATTTAATAGCAACGTTATTTAATTAAGATTAATTTCAGAATGAAATTAATACATTAAATCTCTAATCTATTTTAGCCGTTATAAGTAAATAATATTGTCTTAGACATTTAAGAACTTCAATAAATTCTAGTCTGACAATATAAAAGAAATACTTTCCTAGTTAAGATTTATTTTTAATTTGTCATAAACAGAAAACTATCCTCATTTAGTATTATTAAACTGTATTTGTTAACAAGCTGATGGTTAAAAGGTTAAAGCTGACCTTCATTTTTACAATTCGTAGGTTCAAATCTCACTTCAGGGATAAATATTTGTATTGATTTTGATTTCACTTTAAAATGTAATTTAATGAAGTTTTCATATGTTATAAAGTTACTTCCATAAAGTGACAAAGTAAAATATATCTGTCAGTAGATCTATTATATTTTCTAACTAGTCTAATTGCCTAGGTTAGTGAATGACATCATAATCATAAATATCTGTAAGAATTGTTTCATAAAGAGCGAATCTAGGTTCCGGACTATATTCAACGCCTTAAAATTCTTAAACTCCGCCAAGGATGTTGTTGTTAAACAACTCGCTAAACCACCTGGGAGAACTCGCTAAGCCACCTGTTGTTATTACTACATGTTCATCAAAAACATGTGTAAGAAATAGATGCTAATTTTATAAAATTTATTAATTCTATAATATTCTTTTTATATACAAATGCATAAACAAAGTAATGAGGAGTAACTTTATTTTGTTATTAATTGTTAATGTTGTTTTATTATATTTTTTAATGTTTTATTTTATTTTTTCTGTGTAATTATATAAATTAAAACATAATGCATTTATGCAATTATTGCAAGCTATAAATATGTTAAAACTTTTCTTGGAAAGTTCAATTATATTTGAGATAACGAGTTTTATTTTGTGGAATAATTGGAAAAATAATTATATTTATTTAAATAATTATATTTACATTGATTTAAAAATAGATTAAGTGAGATTAATACACTTTAAAATGATCAGAAAGCAATTTATTAAATATATTTTATATAATATTTGGAATCCAAGAATTTACTTTAGAGAAATAAAAAATATTTTTTTCGAAGAATGAATAAATATTTTTTTTTTACTTTTTAATTTAATTTTTATTGTAAAATTCTAAATTTTAGTGTAATTTCTAAATAAAATAAACATTTATAAATTTAAATTATTTTTTTTCCGATAGGATTAAGTCCTGTCTATTATAGTAAGATTTTAAGATTATTGATTTTTCAATACTTTCAATAACAATGACTTCCGATTTTTCAATGATTTCTCATAAGCTCATGTACAAATTTTTGCAATTTCTTATGTAAAATTTTATTTTATATTCAAAAACTTAATCATTTAAATTAATTTTTTTCACAGATTGTTATTTATAAATTTTATGTGACCCAGTAAAATTTCAAAAAACTTAACTGGCAAAGATATAATATTTCAATGTATGTAGTTTGAATTAATGCTTATCTGTTTATATCATTCATATTATCTGCCCTTGAGGAAAAAAAAGTCACTTATGTTTATCAGTTAGTGTGGATGAATGAATTTATCTTTATGAATAGAAAAATTTATTTTTTCTTCATGTCACTGTAATCTAAATTCCTCTGATTTAGTTTACTATTATTTTATACATCAGAGATTTTGGTTCTATAGTAAAATTATTTTATTTTATCTTCTGCTGTAACTTTTGTCTTTTACTTTGATATGTAAATTAAATTACAATAATACGTTTCCAGTTCCCGATTTCAGGCGCCTGGCATCACTAAGCAAAACCAACAAACGTCTAAAATAACTTATTGATATGTGCAAACGATTGCGATTAAATTGATATTCCAAGATTCAGATTTTTATTAACATTAATTAACATGTTATTATAAATAAATTAGTTATTAACCATTAGCAAAGGTACTTTTATTTTAATAGATTTTATTAAATAGCTATTTATTACATTAACTCAATTTTTATTTTCAATAATTATTTAATCTTTTAACATAAAGGATGCTGTGAGATATTAAGGAACAGTTAATAATTTTTATACAACACAGAGTAATTAAAAAATATCGGTATTATAAATCTATACTATAATATATCTAATCAATTAATAATTATTAATAATAACTGCAAATTCATAAATAATTATTTTGAAGATAATAATTATTAAAACACACAGTGTTTTCAATATTATAATTTTTCTTTTTATCTCAGAGTATGAAAATTAGGAATACATTTAAGAACAATTAATTATTATTATTATACAAGACAGAACAAACTGAAATAATATAAAATAAACTTAAGAATTAATGATTATGTATACAAGAATATCATCACATAATATTTTTTTATTTTCTGCCATTGCTGTTGAAAATAAATAGTACAATTTGAATCTTAAATGTTAATATATAGTTAAATATTTTTTTCATGACAGTAAAACATAGCTGCCAGCTCTACTGATTTTATCGGAAATATTTTGTTAAAATATTAAGAGATTAGCACAAAATATATTTGAAATTAATCATTCTCAGAATGTATAATCCTAAGGACAAGAATTATCTTTCTGCAGAACTACCGTTTTAAACATTTTTTCTAGGCAAAAATGCATTAGCAGTGAATCCTGATATTTTCCATCACACAAAAAATCAGTAAACTTTACTGAATTTTTTCTCTCCAAGGTATGCAGTAAGCAACGTAACGATCTCTATTTTGATTACGATAATTAATTCGATCTTGATTACGTAATAACTAATTTTTTGTTTCCAGTAAAATTTAATCTTAGTGCGTTTTGATATTGCGTAGCATAACAGCCGAGAAAGAGCTCTTGGAAAATCCTCTTTTTTATATCTTAAGCGTGTTATTGCTTTAAGGAAGAACTTTTCATGGACAGGAAGTGAAGGAAACCGAAAAACCCCCTTAGTATTTAATCCGAAACCAAAGGTAGAACCACTCTGCATGCAGTAAAAAAAAAGTATATCCTCCATTGTTCAATAGTGACTGGTAATAATATTGGATTCTCCTTATCATAATAATGTGATACTTGCACTAAATCAGGATAAACTCCAGTGGCGTGTTTTTGTCATCTCATTGCTGATATTTGAAGACCACTGTAAGGCTTTGAAAGATTCGCAATACTATACAGTCTACGAAAAGAATTTTTTGTTGGCAATGAGGTATATTCGTGTTTTGAAAGGTAGGAAATCAAGAAAACTATCGAGCACCTACTCTGACAAATGCGTTGTCGTTGTTACTCTTGACACGTTGACAGGTCAATCTGGCTATGATGATTTATTTCAGTAGGGTACGTCTTTCGTTTAACCAAAGCACCAAGAAAATGAAAGTACGACTTTGTTCTAAACTCCTCCGATAGATGACATCACCAGAGGATCCACTTCCTTAATTTTGACATTGATTTAGAAAAGGGAGGAATTTTCTTCAGGCCATTGCACAATTGGTAACTGCTCAACGACCGACCACTGGTCTTTCTATTCCACAGATTTAACGAGCATGTATATCACATGTACTCGTTCGGCCATAGGCGGCATTGGGATTCGAATCCTACTCTTCCGCACGGAAGCATGATGCCCTAACCACTAGGCTACCACGGCCCCTACAAATCTGCATGCAGAATGTAAAAATATCGCAGCTATACTTTAAAATAAATACATACTGTTTATATGGCTAATGATAATATGTTAAAACAAACAATTAGAAACTAATGTTTGGTTGTTATTTTTACTGTAAATTACTAGCAATAAAATTAATTTTTATGTTTATTTCAGTAACTACTTAAATTAAAATATTAATTTTTATTTATAATGATTATGAAAAGTTGAATTAAAATGAAGTGCTTGAAGAAAGACAGGTCATATTACAGTTTATATTAAAAATGTTAACAGCATTTTTTACTTAATTCCATCCATTCGATCGATTTTAATTGTAATTTAACGAAATTTATAAGATCTCTCCTAATTTATCCTGACTTCTGCTTAAAAAGATTTTTTACAGATAATGACATCAATATTTAAATACATATGTATAACAGACGATAGTTAGAATTATTGACCGTAGCTTATGCATTTGTCAAAAGACTGGGGAAATTCGAAATATTTTTGTCATTTATGAATTGTATTGTAAAATATAATAAGCATTATTTTAGGATGAACTCTATTTTTTTATTAAAAATATTTTTTACGGAGCGGATGAGTTTAAGAGTTGGACTTATTAATAACATTGCTTATGACTTATATCAAACTAAAAATAATGATTGCCTACTTTCAGCGGAAGGGTATTTTATCTCGAGAAACACAAAGTATTTCCTTACACATAAGGTCTTTAACCTTATGAAAATTGTCGGAGAGTATTAGAGGTTTAGTTTTTTTAATTTTGAATATTCTGCAAGATGATACTTTGGGATTTGTAATAAAACACAACTGGGAAAAAAAACGTTCGTTGATTAATGGTCCGTCGTATTAAATGTGCAAGTATATGTTTTGATAATATAATGAAATGTTTATCTATTTGGGAAAGAACAAATGCTTACTAAAATTATCCATTGAAATTTCGAAAGAGCGCGATAAATTCTATAATTTTAATTATAATCATTACAGAACATTACACTTTTGTAAATGTAGTAAGCTATTTGAAAATTAACTGCGGAGCATTTCATATTTTGGTAATGATGTTTAAAATAATAGACAAATTTTGAACAAATATTATAATTCGAAGGAACTCTTAATACAAAATAATGTCTATAAATTCCTTTACATAAAATGGGTAAGGTAAACATTTTTAGGATTTAGTTTTACATTTTAAGTTGTCATTGTTTTACATGAATACAAATACAGTTTTATTGATTATTATGCTATGTTTGCCTGATTATCAATTTAAATGCAGAGCACACAATTAATTGTGTAGATATCATAGCAGTGTTAGAATATTATTAGTTAAAAAGATTAGAGTTTTTTTATTTACTATGACATTGGCATTTTACGCAGGAAATGAATATTTTAAAAATTATTTCTTTCATTTTAATTCTTTATTGTTTCGTAATTTTCTGTTTTCAGATGATTAATCTGCTATTTGGCGAAACAATTGACAATTGAACTCATTGTTTCTGAGAAGACAGATTATTAAACTGCTAATTATTTGTTAGTTTTTATGTATTGTGCTTATGTAGAAATTACTTTTTTATGAGTACCTTTGTAACTGAGAATTCTAATTTATAAGATGCACTAGAGTTTTGTAGACTTGTTAAATGTAATTTTTATCATACATAGTAAGTGATAATATTTATGGATTATTTTTTTAAGGATTTTTCGTTTATTTCATATATATATTATACATTATATAATCACAATATATAACGTATAATATAATTATAAGTTAGTAGTTACAAAAATTTTTAATTCGAATAATTTTTGCAGATAATTTATACAATTACAGCATTTAACTTTTTTTTTGTCATATTTATTAAAATAATCTATTCAGCTTCAAAATGAAAAAAAAATAACCACTTACATATAAATGTGTGTGTGAATTTATTAAATATACTGTACTATTTTAATTCTTAATATAGCTGCACATAAAATTGCTTAGAAAATTATATTATTCTATAACACATTTTGGCATTAGATTAATTTAAAACAGATAATTCTGAATCTTGTAAGTTTAAATATTTAATTCAATTTTTTCTTGACTAAGAGGTACTAGAGTTGTTTATAAAATAATGTTATGCTATAGGAAGAAATATATCCGTCAAGATAAATACTGAAATGATAGTTTTGTTTTCATATCCCCCCCTGGACATCATTATTGGTTCCAAAAATTATATTTATGATTTTGTTATTTAAATGAATCTTTTATTCCCACAAATATAATTGTTATTTTAAAATTTATTTTGAATTTAAGATAAAAAAAATTACTTTAAGTCTTTTAGCAGCAGAAATTTAAGGATATTTTGTATTTAAAATTACTGCTGCATTAAATAGTAAAAAATCCTTCGTTGATGTATATCATCTTTATAAGTTCCTTTATTGGATCTTTTAATGTTAGAAAGTTTCCATTTTTTTTAATTAATAGTGATTAGTTTGGATTATGTTATCCAATATTATATATGAACATTTTTAGAAAAAATGCTAAAACTTCATTCTTAAGGTAGATAAATGGCCTAATCTCTGTTGTAGATATGAAATTTCATAAAAATATTTATTTTACGATGGTAAGTTATGTTTCTAAATTTTTTTGTTGTGATTTTTTCCACACAAGTAATTTATTTTTAAAATAATTCAATTTTGAATGATTGCAATTGTATGCTTATATCAAATACATATAAATTTAATATTTTTTTAACAAACAGATCTATTAGAAATGCAAATTTTGCTGACTCTTCTTTTCATTTTCTTGGGATATAAATGGTTATTAAAACTACAAAGCATTTGTTCTATTCTTTTCTTTTGACATCCTTTTCACTTGACATCATTTCTACCTTTTGTCAAACATTTTATGGGAAACACCTTGAAATAAATTCACTTCTTTGGTTGAGGTCTATTAAATAAAAAAATATTTTCAAGGAATATTAGACAGTCGTAATGTTAGAAATACATCTATGAAACATATATTGTTTCACATCAATGAAACATAGAACTAACGGTTTTTATAAAATATCTGACACATTTTAATTTTTAATAATAAATTAAATAATTAAGATATAAGCAAATCAAAATAGTATTTATTTATGAAATATATTTTTTCCCGTAAAAAATTCCAGAAACTGTTGTTTTTTTCCTATTTGAAATTTTTTTTTTTTTTTGTAACTATCGTCTTCACGTGTTATTGACTTTAGGCCATTTCCTTTTTCCAATTATGATATCTTTTATCGATTTCTTTGAACATTTAACTTAAGTATGGGTTGGAATCATATCTAACATGAAATCGAATTCTGTCTTTATATTTCCCGTGCGATAAACAGATTATATAAAAGTCCATTGGAAAAATACTTCAGGCAGTTTATTAGATTTCCTGTATTTAAAAGCTCATAATGAGATTTTTTGTATTAATTATTTATTAAAAATAAAATAAATAATTTAATTATTAATTTATTTTTAAGAATTTTAATCCGCTTTCTTCACAAGGCATAGCAGTTAGAATATTTTTCTGCTGATGAAATTTTTAACATTACTGCAGTAGTATATTGAATTGCATGTGTAATATTAGTCAAGCGTTCGTCTTATCAAATAATGGAATGTAACAGTTACAACACTATTATTATATCCATCTGCATGTAAATATAAAATTATATTTAAGAGTTTTGCTTCGTTATTTACCAAGAGGTAAAATAATAATTGAAAAATTCTTCAATTGTGTTACATTTTAATATTTCAAGTTTTTAATCAAGTGTGATTACATTATTATTATTATTATTTTTGTGTTTTCATATTATTATTTTTACCATTATTTATTAAATTTTTTAATGTAAATTACTTTTCTGCTTATATGAAGAAATATATGCAGGTTTCAAGATAAATTTAAATAAAATATAAAGAATTATGTATGGATATGAAGAATAAAAATTCCAGTGAATGAAACAAATTCTTAAAGTAAAAAAGTTAAATGTCAAAGCAAATTTTGAGCAAAACAAATTTTTAATTAAAAAAGTGAAAAATTGTTTTTAAAGTTTCTAAATATCAGTTTAACTTCTATGAAAAAGAGAACGTAATTAGTGTTTTATGCAGAAACTTCAGATATCCTAAATGCATAACACTTTTGAATATCTTTTTAGTAACTAAAACTTTAAACTAACAATAAAATGGAATTGTATAGCATGAATTCTAGAGAATTTAAAATTAACTTATATTTCATTGAATAATTTATTAACAATTCCCTTTTGGCACAAGAACTAGAAAGAAAATTTCATATTATATAAAATGCGAGTTTTCTTTTAAGTGTTTCTATCTAAATATCTGATATGCATTTGAATGAGAATATAATTTAGAAAAATGTGACTAATATCCTGGAATGTGTAATACACTCACTGGTTTAATTAAATACTGCACGAAATTGAGATATAATATACAGAAACAGAAAGTTAAATTATTTCTAGTGTTTTTTTTTAAGGATCATTTTGTTTCTTTTATAATATTATTTTAAATCACTGTTTTAAGAAGAATTGTTTTTGAAATGCTGGTAGATAATGTGACGATTCTAATGCATATTATTTTGTATATTTTTGCTTTAAAGTTATTAAATTACAAATAAATGAATTTAATCCTAAAGTAATCAAAATTTTATTTTTAACACAAATTTTCGAATAAAAGTTGAGTACAAAATAATACTCATTATTTGAATGAATAGTTCTTTAGACGAGCATATTTTGTTTTATTTGCCATTAATATCTAATGAGAATTTTCGAAGTCCTTTGAAGACTTGTGAGGTAATGCAAGTCTGTTTTGTAGTGGTTTCTATATCAAATCAAGCCGAAGATGGCTACGACAGAAAGAGATCAAAACATCCGTGTGCCTCAATATCATTTTTTTGGTGTAGCTCAGAGAAGAGGATGACACCTCACATGTCAATCTCGTCTTTTGAGTTTAGCTTAAATTACAGTGTAATTTGTGTGTTGAGCTTAGAATGCACTGTTCATGCTAGAAACGTAGAATGTAACCTTACTTAAGGTAAATAAACTTTTTAACTGTATGGAAATATGATATTTTTTTCTGAAGTGTTTTGTAAAGAGTCAAATATTTTAATCATAATAGTAATATAATTCCTATAATTTTTAAGTGTAGTCTACCTATATACATAACTTCACATGTCAACCTCGTCTTTCGAGTTTATCTTAAATTACAGTGTAATTTGTGTGTTGAGCTTAGAATGCACTGTTCATGCAGGAAACGTTCCATGTAACCTTACTTAAGGTAAATAAACTTATTAACTATATGGAAATATGATATTTTTTTCTGAAGTGTTTTGTAAAGAGTCAAATATTTCAATAATGATAATAATATAATTCCTATAATTTTTAAGTATAGTCTACCTATATACATAATTTTTAGCTACTACACAACTTTTAAAATTAGTGTGAAAACCCTATTTTTTTATGAAATATCTTGATTAGTGTCTATCATTAACTATGTTTTTTTTAAGAGTAACTACATAAACAGTGCTTTTATAAATGTGAGCTTGATCATTTTATTAAATTATTTTGGCAGGCTAAAAATAAAAGGCTTTTAATAATAGTAATAACAAAGATATTGCATTATAAAGTTGATAAATGTCAATCATATGTAAATCCTAATTATTTTAATCATAAAATATTTAATATTTAACTGTATTTTAATCTTGATTTCTACTCTGGATAACTATTTCCGAAACTTTATTATTAATAGATATTATATTTTTAAGATTAGTCTGGATTTTATTTTATAAAATTTGAATGTTACATTTTTGGGTTTTGAAAGTTTCACTCATCAACATATTTTCTTAAGATAAGTTATTTAAGACTATTCGAAAAAATTGCTATCGTGAGTGAATGTATGTCGAGATTACGGTTTGGATTTCTTCGTCCCAATCCTCGACGAACATTTTTAGTTTTCTAAAAACTGAAAAGTAGGGAAATACTGAAGGAGTCTATGAAAAAAAGTATGAAAAAACTTGGAAAACTTCTAGTGTTTCAAATACAATGTTTGTCCCATTTTTGAGAACAGATGGTACATCAGGTTAAGATAAGTCATGTTTCTGAGTCATTAAATTTGTGTTGCAAAAATTCATTACATGTTAATGGGATTTCTTCTTATACTGAATTATTGCTGAATATTTTTATTCTTTATCTAAAATACATAATTTGTACGAAAGTCGAAATTCTCATTTTTATAAAAGGCAGAAATTTAGTGTAAAATTAGCATATTCTAAATTTTGAAAGCAATGTAATTTTTTGTTTTATTAATTTGTTCTAAGAAAACTGATTATATGATTTTTTTCCATAAAATACATTTTATTTAATTATTTTCAGAGTTGTGATTAAATATATGTCGGAACTTATGTTTTCACAGGTTTATTTAATGATGAGCATCTTTGTTTCATTTCTAGAGCTGGGGCTGTAGTTGCCTAGTGGTTAGGTTATCGGCCGGAAGGGTGGGGTTCGATTCCCAATGCCACCAAAGACTCACCGAGTGCATACGATATATGTGCTCGTTAAATCTGCGGAATCGAATGTCCTGTGGTCGGTCATTGAGCAGTAACCATGAATGCAATAGTCTGGGGGAAATTTCCTTCCCCATTCAGATCAATGTGGAAATTGAGGGAGTGTATCTTTTAGTGGTGCCATCTATCGTAGGATTTAAAAAAGAGCAGAGACGTACTTTCCCCTTCGTGGTGTTCTGATTAAAAGGAAAGACGCTACCTATTGAATTAAATTCGCATTGCCAAGACATAGCGAGTTTGGCTTGTCCAAGTGTCATAAGTAACAACATTTCGAGATCTTAATGAAACGATTAATTAAAAAAAAACTTATTTCGAGAAACACTTAATAATTCTACTTGAAGGCCACATAATAGTGAAAATTTTACGATTGCCAATACTCAAAATATTCTGTAACATTCGATGGCAGTTGTGTTTAAGATATTTAAAACACTTGTTAAAAATGGAAGAATCCTAACTTAGAACTCCTTGGCAAAAATATTATCTGACATACAAGCATCGTATAATTTACGTGTCTATATATATTTACAAATGCAAGATATAGGAAGTTGTATATGTATACAAATCTGTTTGTATCAAATAATATATGTTACATATATTGTAGAATGGGCATCTATATATAGAGTGTTGCTCTCTAACACTCTAGTATGTGAACACATATACTGAAATTCAACAGTAATATATAATGGAGATAGGAATTATAACTTAAATGTTTAGAATAATAATGTTAAACTGACATAAATTTCTTGATTAATTTTAAGTATTTTTGAAAGCTTAAATTTTTTAAAATCTTTAAAACAATTTCAAGTATTGTTAAAAATTTCATTTATTTGAACGTTTATCTTATTTTAAATAATTATTTTACAGGCCTTTGGCAAGCAGAGAAAAATTAGTGGGACCACAGAGTTTAAGCAACTGACTAAACAAGATGCAAAGAACGAGCTGGCGAAAGAGTTGGAGAAAATTCTGAATACTGCACCATCGACAGTTGAGAGACGGGTAAAAGTCTTCTCTTCCTCAACGCTTTGCAAATTATATTCAATTCTTTGATCTTCATCATACAAAGAATTTGACGTATTTTGAAATAATCAATAGTACACAAAAACAGATTTAATTCAGTCACTTTTAAGTGATTTATCAATGAACTTCTATCAGTGCACCCTTTGTATCACTGTGAATATGAAGATGATAATTTACTTCATGTTAAGTCAAGCCAAACATGTCAAATTGCAAATATAGTCTTTACTTTTACTTACCTAATGCTCTCTTTTAACTCTTTTTATTTTGCTAATGCGTTTTACAAACAATTTTCATGAAGTCTAAGAGTCACAGCGCCATCCAATATCTTTCTAATTGGCGAAAAGCTAATTTTAGAGCCGGAATCGCAAATCTTAGCAAAGTTAAGCAGGTTTCACCCCTTTAGGAAGTGCACTTCCATTGGATTCCTTCGCGTGTTGACATCGAAATGACTGACATTCTGGTGAAGGAAAATTCTGAAGAACCTTTACCCAATTACTAATTCACTGGCATACCGTGAATTGTATTCCACTAGAAGACATACTGACAGGCAAATTTGACTCATTTTCCCCGAGTCATTCCTGGTATCAAGCTTATTGTTTTGGAAGATCCTTTGATATTGGTTGTGATAGATATGTTCAGAAACACTTTCCCGTTTCTTCAGTTGTCACCTGAAGGAACTTACTTTCGCGAGAGATTTCAAAATATATCCAAATTGTCCTAAATGCCAAAATGAACCGGCATCACTGGCACATATTCTTGAGTGCCTGGGATTGTCTCTTTAGGATTTAAACAAGATTCCTAGAATAGTTTTTGATTTTCTGAAAGTGAGTTGACTCGTGGGCCTCATGCAGTACGCGCCTAGACATGGAGATTATTAACAACATCAACAACAGAAACCTTCTAAGTAAAAGTTCTAAGTATATATAACAGGTGATCTAGTTCTCAGAAAATAGGATCAGTGCATTTTCCTATAAAATGGTTGAAGCAGTTAATAAAGAAAAATTCAAATTGGAAAAAGAAAATTGTTTACAATCAACAAAACACAAAGATGATGTTTACAGTGAAATCTATCTAAACAAAAAAAGCTAATCATCTGTGGATTCTTTCAAATTATAAAAAATATCAGTTATTTTTTGAGTATTTACCATAGGCGTTTGTTTTTATTTCCATTATTTTATGAATAATGTAACAACAAATTGCGTCAGAGATTTTACTGACATCCGGTGTTTATCGACAACTTTTATAATGTTTTGATCGTAAGAAATCTTATATTAGGGATAATATAAGTTTCTATTCTCAACAGTTGTAAATAAATTGCTTGCAAAATTAGCTTGTAATTATTGTGTGATAGTTTGAATATTTGTTTTTGATTCGAAGGTTAGAATTGGAATATAAAGAGTGCGTCAAAAATGCACACACGCTTTGAACCGTCATTGAAAATTTACGTTCCATTCTACATTATTCAATTGCTGAAAACGGAAAGCTTTAAATTCCAATTTAAAGCATAAAATAATAAGCATAAATGCACTTTCTCAGGAAAATATAATTTCTGTTAAAAACGATACCTTCAGCATCGATACATTTCAGTTCCCGCTGATTCCATACATCGTACCAACATGTACAAAAGGATTCCTGTAAACACCACATGAATCTAATATCAAAGTAAATATAGATTCCTTGGCTTACGTTTGTACACTTCACCTTACAATGTGTCCCATAGAAGAAATCCAGCTGTGTAAGGTTTCGGAAGCTTAAATTAAACTCGATTGGCCACCTGAATTCTATCCATTGGCCCGCCTAATTTTGATTCAAGTATACTCAGGCGTCGCGATGTAAGTGTGGCGATGCTCTATTTTGTTGGAAATAAAATTTGTCATTCGGTATAATGTACGAATGTCAAGGAATATGGAACATGCAAGCATTTTAGGTTAGTCCGGGGCAAGAATAGAAGTGCTCACCAGTTATTTCCTCAAGTTCATACAAGGGGCAAGCCGGGGAGTCAATTGAGCCGAAACGGTGGAGGTGAGCCTTAAGATAGTCATGCACTCTCTTAAGATGGAAATTTGCAACGCCCACACCTCTATGGAGGTTGCACGGGATAGGCCTAGTCTGTAAAGATGCCCAAGTTCTTCCTCTCGTGGAATTGTTATATATATTTTCCCGAGCAGAAGTTATATTAGTTTTGACAAGCTTTTTATTAGTATGGTACTCCAAAGCTGAAAAAGGTTGTTGTAACTTCGAGCCAGCATTAGACAGTTTGTCAGCCAAGTCATTACCAGTGATACCACAGTGGCCGGGTATCTACTGTAACACAATTTGACGTCCCTTCTCTAGAGGAAAATTAATAGCCATCTGGCAGAGGAAAACAGATTTGATGCGATTTGTTAAAATAGAATTTAATCCATTAACAACACTAAGTGGTGTCTTGCGACTCCTTGTCATTATCGAAACTATATATATACGAGTATATATATATACCTATATATACATATATGTATATATATATATATATATATATATATATATATATATATATATATATATATATATATATATATATATATATATATATATATATATATATATATATATATATATATATATATATATATATATATATATATATATATATATATATATATATATATACGAGTATATATATATATATATATATATATAATTAAACATTTTTTACTATACCATTAAAAATATACAGTTCATTTTATTAATAAATAATTTAGATAAATGTCTTCTTGTTGAAATACTTAAAATGATCCATTTAAATAAATTGTGTGAAGTGAAAAGTTTAATAATAAAAATTTTCTAACCTATCGTAATTTAACATATCAGCAATAAGATATACTAAAATTATATAACTTAGACATCTTTGACATTTATGTATGTGTATGAACGTTAATGTATATACATATTATTATATGTTAATATTATGACACACACATACATAAGTAAGTTAGTATAAGAATAATCAATTGGAAGCCGGAAGCATTTTTCTAGATCTGGAAATAAAAACTATTTCTAGACTAAATTTTAAATTTTGAAAGCAATCATAATTCATGACGACTTTTGTGCATCTGAAATATATATATATATGTATGATTTTTGTAATATGTTGTTTCTGACGGCCTATTTCCAACTCTTGAAGAATTTAAGTAAATTCAATTGCCTTTTAATTTTAAATCAAAGTTAAATACAAATTACTATGCATATTAATGCAATGAGGTTGAAACGGAAAATGTCATGCTCATCTAAACTTATATATATATATATATATATATATATATATATATATCACTTTAAGATACTAGATCATCCTGCAGAAGATTAACATATACTTAATGCCTGTCAGCATGAATATCCTGGAACGGATCATCAATCAAATTCGCTGTATCCTGGTTGCTATATTTTCTGCTTTTCCTACTAGATTATTGTGACTAGTTGTAAAACAGTCTTAATAAAATTTAGTGAAAAAATATTTTATATGAACACTCGTCTGTAAGGGCGATAGTTTGTAAACGTTTTTTTTCTTCCATATGACACGATTTTTCATAAATAACGCCTGAATAATATAGCAAAAGTTGAACGTCTCTAAATAAAAACAAGTCCTTTTAAAAGCAGTCGTCCGTTTTGTATAGAGATATACTGCTTCCCCGGTAATGTATACCCTATAAGCGAACATCTTATCGTTTTTCAATTTTGTATTTACTCTATCACAGTCAGATATGAAGTGAGGAAGTTTCTTGGGAAAGTCATCTATTATCGAATGTATATGTATGCATACACATTATATATCATTTACAATGTAAATACGTTTATCTATGGCAAAACAAATTAGATTGTGGGCTTATGAAAGATGCATGTGGCTTAGAAGTAGTTCTTTTCCTAACTCATGAAATAAATGTATACTAAAAGAAACTAAGATAAATGAAAGGAAGGGATGTTACATTACTATATATTAAATAAAATGTAATTATTAAATTTAACATAATTAATATTCCCCATAGAATTTAAGTTTTATTTTTGAGCTAATAAAACTTTCATATTTATATTTATTTTATATTTATTTATATTTGATTAAACCACATTTATTCATCAATGCATGTAATTTTCCTTCGTGGTACAGGACTGGTATAAAATATCAGATGAATTTCAATACTTTATAATTTATAGAATAATAAAAGTTGAAATAAAATTATATATATTGTTTTTACTCATAGAGAATAATTCATAATTTTTTACGGTATAAGTTTCCACAGACGATATTTTCTCCTTTAAATAACTCTCCTGTTGTAAACATTGTATTCGCGTATTATTAATTATATGAAATCCTATTTTCCAGTTGAATTTCATTTTTTTACTGTTTGAGTTGACCACTTCCCTGAAAGACAAATAGAGCTTATTTCTTGGATCAGAGATGAAGTGATAGAATATTAGAGGACTTTTTTCTAAATTGAGGATTTGTTATTGACATTGCCTGCACATATTCATAATTAATGACTTATGGATCACATGACAACAACCACAATCGTCCACGCGGTTCCTTTTTTAAGGTGTGCAATTGAATATCGTGAGCGCGTTTTTATATTTTCTACGTAATAAATGCATTATACGTATAAAATAAATAAATAAATAAATATAATAATAAAAAAAACATTAAAAATTACTATGAAATTATTTCAATTTATATGAAGTCGGCCAAATTTCGAGATGATACGCTAATTTATTAATTTATTTTTTTATGAAACAAATTTTCTAAAGGAAGTCATTTGTACAGCTATAAAAGTTCAATAAGCAGCCATATTGAAAAATTTAGATAAATGCAAAAATTGAAATTAACTCGAAAATTCTCAAAATTATTAAAATTGTTATAGTTAAAGTTTTTAGGTGAATAAATTTTACTAAATTTTTATTGCAATAAGTCATCTAATGAAGCTACATGAACACATGTAATACATATATACTACTGGCCATTAAAATTGCTACACTAGGAAGAAATGCAGCAAACAAAATTATATTTATTGGACAAATATATTATACTAGAAATAATAAGTGATTAAATTTTCAGAAGTTTTGGCTGGATATATCCTGAGAAATCAGTACCCAGAACAACCACCTCTGGCAGTAATAACAGCAGTTATACGCCTGGGCATTGAGTCAAACAGATATTGGATTGCATGCACAGGTACATATGCTCATGCAGCTTCAACACGATGCGACAGTTCATAAAAGGTAGTGACTGGCGTTTGGTGACGAGAGAGTCGCTCGGAAACCATTGACTAGACGTTTTCTATTGGTGAAAGATCTGGAGAACGTGCTAGCCAGAACAACAGCCGAACATGTTCCGTATCAAGGAAGGTCCGTACAATACCGGCAACATGCGGTCGGGCATTATCCTGCTGAAACGTAGGGTTTCGCAGGGCTCGAATAAAGGGTAGAGCCACGGGTCTTAACACACCAGAAATGTAACGTGCACTGTTAAAAGCATCGTCAATGCGAACAAGAGGAGACCAAAACGTGTATCCAATTGACGATGACGAATGCACGCTGCCAGTGTGCGTTCACCACGATGCCGCCAAACACGGATGCGACCATCATGATGCTGTACACAGAACCAGGATTCATCTGAAAAGATGACGTCTCGCCATTCATGCGCCCAGGTTCGTCGTTGATCACACCATTGAAGGCTCTCTTGTCTATGACGCAGCGTCAAGGGAAGCCACAGCCATGGTCTCTGAGCTGAGAGTCCATGCTTCTGCAAACGTCGTCAAACTGTTGGTGCAGACACTTGTTGCCTTCCAAACGACCCCGTTTCTTGATTCACGGCTCGTGACGTGGTTGCACGATCCATTACGGCCATGCGGATAATATGCCTGTCTTCTCGGCCGCTAGTGATAGGTGGCTGTTGAGATCCCGCATGGCGTTCCGTATTACCGTCCTGAACCCATAGATTCCATATTCTGCTAACAGTCATTGGATCTCAACCGACGCGAGCAGCAATACTGTAATAAGATAAACCGTAATCCCGGTACGCTGCAATTCGACCTTTATCAAAGTCAGAAACGTGCTGGTACGCATTTCTCCTTCTTACACGAGGCATCACAACAACTTTTAACCAGGAAACAACGTTCAAATGCAATTTGTGTATGAGGAACCGGCTGAACAATTTCCTCATTTAAACACAATGTAGGTGTCACTACTGGCGCCTGCTTTGTCTGAATACGCTGAAAAGCTAATCATTTGCATATCACAGCACCTTCTTCCTTTCGTATAAATTTCACGTCTGTAGCATGTCGCCTTCTTGGTGTAGCAATTTTAATGGCCAGTAGTATATATATACATCCTTAAAAGACTCACATTGTGCAGAAGCTGCAATTTCATACCGTTTAGATTTTGCTTGCCATTTTTTAACGATAATGGGGGATGTGACCTTGGAAAATCTGACGTTCGGATGTGGTGTACTTTTCTCTTTAAATGGATTAATAAATAATCAAAATTACCTCATATCGCGGTTGTTTCACACTCTAATATCCTGACCAACAACTGCATTCTAATTACGTTACAGTATGGTTTGGATTTACTCTTACTCATTATACCCTTGAGACGTTTTTTCTTGGGAGTATTCACACCTTAAGTTTTTAAAATATACTCTATTACGAGTGCACAAAACAATAAAATCTAGCGATAACACGTTATTTTTGCTTTAAAGGATGAACGATATTTGACGATCACTCTCTTGAAGTAAACTTCCTCATATTAATGACGCTTTTCTTTGTGCTAACGTTGACTGTAATCCTGTAGTGATCAGATCAAAGCTTTTCCAAATACCTGACTTCCTCTTTCATGAGAATTTAATCCCTGCTACTGATTGTAGGGATTCCTAAAAGACCATGCTTTTGAAGGAAAAATCAGAACTTAATCTGAGATGAAAGCCAGCATTATATACATAGCATGTTGCTGAAATTATTCCAGAATTTCTTCGGGGTACCATTGAAAACGATATATAATTTCGCATGCTACACTTGATTGTTGTCAATGAAACACATGTTGATCACACAGTATAGCTAAGTAAATTTTATTTGACAGATTTTTCATCTTTTTTTTTAGGTGCCAAAAGTCTTTTTATGTGGACCAACCATATTAAGTATATACTAACTTTTATCCAAATCCAATATGTAGAATAATCGATATGTATGTGTGTACACATACATGTATAAATTTTAGTTATATATTCGTTTGCTTTGAAGAGTAATGCGCATCTTCCAGGTAAAGGATAAATAAAGATTTCTGAGATAAATGTTGAGAATTTCATCCATTCCTGTTGAAGATGTTAAAGGAGATCCGGCTTTAAAGTATGATTCCATGTTTTGTGCTCTTAAATGAATTTCAATAGGATTTTCATTTTCTTTCCCCACATTAGAGGGTTTTTTAAATGAAATTATCCACACAATCCTGAGACATCCATACTTCATCTTCTGGTGTCTTTATTCATTGTAAACCAATGTTCACCGTTAGCTTTCTTGCATACTTGAACAAATTCTTATTTGAATCTGCGACAAATTTCCTTTGAAGTAATGCATTGTGACGTCGAGTTGATTTTCTTATAGCTTTTGATCTTGGATATTAAATCTTCATGGCCAATTCATTTCTTCATCATCAATAAAATTTTAAATTGCAGGCGTATTTTTAAAAATGGAATTCCAAATTTTCTGGAGAATACAGCATCGGGATAACAAATCATATCACCTCATTCTATTAAGGGCTTTTACCAGTGTGAACAGGTCTCTTTTCACTTATAGAATAATAATAATTCACATATATAATAGTGTCATATATTGAACTTGTATTCTGGTCTATGATATAAATTTTTTTCATTAAGGTATTTATAAAAATATTCCTCATTTGTTAATATATTTTTAATAGAAAATAAATAGAATTAAAATTAAATAATTAAATGCTAAGACTGTATAAATGTATAAGTTTGTTGTTATATTGCAAAGGAAATTATTTGTTTCCGTAGAAAATAGTATTTTGAAGATGATTTTATATTAAATGTAGGAAGAATAAATCTAAAATTTTCTGGAATCTAAATGTGTTTTTTGATTAATTAAAAGTTTTTACAGTTCTCTCAAACAAATATTTCTGAGTTTATTTAAAAATTAAAAATAAAAATGTATGGCAATATTATTTTAATATATTAAGTTTTTAAATTTGAAGTTTTGGTTTCATGGCTTACAAAATGAAACTTCAAAAAAAATTTTTTTTTTTTTTTACTTAAAACGTAGCTAAAATTAGAGAAACTAACAACAAAAAGCAAAATTTTAATAAATTCAAATAGCATTATATTTGTAGTATTATGTGTTTTGTTAAATGTTTTTGCATTAAAAATTTTTTGCACTGTTAATTGTATTCCAAATTTACATTAATTTAGTGACATGAGTATAATCGAGAAAATTTTAAGAGTTTGTTTTGCGAATGTTAATTTATATTAATACTTAATAAAATATTACATTAGAGGGAAATAAAAACACTTTATTATAATTATTGTGTTTAAAAGAATTAATTTTTTAAATTTGGATTAATTAAGAGAAAAATTTTGAGATAAAGAATTTCAAATATTAACTACTTTCAAGATGAAAGATATTTGTAAGAATAAGTTAAACGAACTATTATATATATTAATCTCTTAAATTTACAGTGGTAAATATATATATGTTTATTATAGAGGGATGACAAAATAGTTAATACAAACAAAATACAATGTAATCGTTTGCTGATGTTATTTCTGAGCAAGTTTAAAAAGGATTTCAGGCTTGACAACAGAAAACAGACGATTGCGGTTACAAATAAATGTGTCACAGACTCTGGAAGAGGTTCTCATTTAATGTTGACAAAACCAAATAATAATAAATTTATATTTAAACTTTATATTTTAATTTTCAAAAAAGTATTTGAAAATATTTAATGTAATTTTGTGTGAAACAATATTAGAACGTTTAATAATAATTTTATATTCTGTTTATTTTAATTTTGAAGAAAACACAAGAAAATAAAATATAATATTTTTCTTTTAGAACTTGCCTATTAATTAATTTTCTGTCTCTCAAATTTCTCCTTGAACTTTTTGTTTCAGAATACTCTTGAAGAGTTCAAAGCATTTCAAAGGCTGTTTTCTCAGTTTCTTCAAGGCACAAGTAGCACAGTGCAATGGGACAAGGTCGAGTCTCTACCAGAAGATGCTGTAAGATCGATTTTTAATTTCATCAATTAGAATAGTATCTTATTTTAATTTAAATAACGGGGAAATATTTTTTATTATGGACAATAAATTTATTGTTTTTAATTTAGTATTTTTTATTTCTCTAGTTTTAATATATATATATATATATATATATATATATATATATATATATATATATATATATATATATATATATATATATATATATATATATATATATATATATATATATACATACACACAGGGTACCCCAAAAACGACTGCGTAAACTCTGCACAGCTATATTCCTCGTTGGAAGTACATAAAAACTGCCCAGAGAAGCGTTCCTGTATGATCCATAGTTTACGAAAAAAATATATATATAAATAAATAAAAAAAATGCGAAAAACAAAGAATGACCTCACTGCCGATGCAAGAAAAAATTACTTTATTGAACATATCAACAGCAGTATATGTAGCGGATATCGACGGGCAAACTCCCAAGCAGATCGTAAGGCATTTCCATTACATCGGCCGTACATCAGGTGCATGTTGCAGTAATCACGAACGGAATCGATGGCCACCATACGAAATCTACCGGTAGCTTGGATCTTGGATCTGTTGTTTTACAGAGTGTCGGCTTGCGATGCAGGCCTTTACTCTTTCATCTGTTCTTCTTCCGTTAAGGAATAACTCTGATTATATTCACTTTTAGCGCTTAGTTTCAGCGGTGAAGGAGAACGGTGTCTTTCTTTGGACCAATCAGCGGTGTGCTGTCGTGGTGTACTGGTAGCTGCCTTTTAAATACCAGTTCACCGGCGGCTTATTGTCATTCCCTGGCACCAGCATTAATGACGCGATATGCGCGGTGAACGTGTTAAACATTATCGTTTGGAAAGATATGAAAATAATGTTGTTGATGTGTTCAATTAAGTATTTTTTTCTTGCACAGGAAGTGACGTCATACTTTGTTTTTCGCAATTTTTTTTGGTAAACTATGGTTTATACAGGAACGCTTCTTTGGGCAGTTTTTATGTACTCCCAACGAAGAATCTTGCTGTGCAAAGTTTATGCGGTCGTTTTGGGACACCTTTTATCTATATATATTCAAATTGATAAAATATATTGAAAAAACTTGCTCACATTTATAAATTTTTAAAACGTAAGCAGCAAACTCAATATGGAAAATATTTTACAGTAAAATATTTTAATTTAGATTTTAATTATTATAATGAATAATTATGACACTAGATCTTTGTGAAAGCTTCAAGTTTTTAAATTAAATGGTTAATTACTTTCAAATCTGATTAATCTAATTATAATCATGGATGCATTAAATCTTTAATCTTACAATATTATATAAATAGCAGAAATTCCTTCCTGAAATGTTTGACGTTCGATCAAATTACGTTCTTATTTCTGATAATGAAATTTAAAATAAATCAAAAAATGAAATTGTTAAAAACTAATATGGAAATGTATTGATATTTATATAAAAATATATTATTTTAAAAAAGTTTAATTAATTTACGAGGCCTTATTTTGAATTTAAAAATTTATTATATTTTCATCCAATAAATATCACGAAGTAAGCCGAAAATGTTTTAGTTTTAAGTATTGAAGTAAAGTTTTACTTGTTTTCCAATTAAAATAACTAAATTAATTTTATGAATATATAACCTGAAATAACTGAATTTTCTTATAGGCTTTGAAATTCAATCAGAAAGCATGTTATCCCTAATTTAATTTCTTAGATATAATTTATGAGTATGATTTTTAAAACAAAACAATAAAACTAAAACATAACATATAAATAAATGAATTTTTAAGAAGCTTGATTAAGCTATTACCATTAATTAGAAAATATTGCAATATTTCATATTTTTATGCATTATTGTAATTTAGATATGGCACAGATGCCGTGTAATCCAAGATTCTAAATTCTGATTTTCTGTGGAGATGAAGAAATGTTGCCAAGATGACGTATTGTGATGTGCGCGATGACGTTAATACTCGGGTTGCCAAAATAGAATTTTCTGCATACATTTTATAGGTCTATAGGTCTCCCAATTTATGACGTTATAAAATCCAGGTTGCCAGATACATAAAGAAATTCGCAAAAAAAAAAAAAAAAAAAAAAAAAAACCACACCAAACTCAGAATTTGGCATTCTGGATTATATGACACATGCGCGTTAGATATTAATATTTATAATAAATAAATTGGAGAAAAGATCCGTGAGTTTTAAACGTTAAGTATTTAAATAACTATAATTCTTTTCAAATAAAATTAAACTTTTTAATATCTAGAATATAATAGCCTAAAATAAGATAAATCTCTCTTATAAATATATACTTTACATGTTCTCCCAATAATATTTAATCTCTGTTTTAATTTCTCAGATCTTATTTCTGGTCATGATTTTCTTAGAAGATGTCGAAATAAAAATAATTATAATATTAGTACATTATTTATATTTTTATATTATTAATATATATATGAATAATGTAAATATATACTTAGTCATTTATACCCAATTCTTTAATATAACTTGTTTTAAATTGAAATGTATGCTGAGCAAAGAGTACCTTCCATAAGAACTTCTATATAATCTATATATCTTTGCTAATATATCTTTAGACTAATGTATCTGTCCTACTTATTCAGGTGATCAGTTATGCAAGTTTACCTGAAGCCGAGCCTAATAAAATCAAACAAATGCTGAGTAAGCTCGTTGTGGTCAAGCTAAACGGGGGATTAGGAACTACAATGGGCTGTGTCGGACCTAAATCGGTGATCCCTGTTCGAAATGAGCTCACGTTTCTTGATCTCACTGTTCAACAAATAGAGGTGAGATTTATATACTAATGATTTTATAAAAATATGTGCATACATCAATCTCTCTCTTTCTCTGTCTATGTATGTCCAAATTTGGACCTTGCGCCATAAAACCCAGCCAACCAACCAACCTCTCTGTCTATCTGAATATAGAAGAGAGTTTTGTATAAAAATTTTATATTTTTTATAGCTTAACTAGATAAATTTTATATATTATAAGCTTTATGTGCGTGACAGCAAACTTTATAAGAACAGAAATTTATAAATTTCACAAATTTTTCTTGCCACTGTGTATAAGTTTATATCAGCTTATATTTTTCACGATTTTTCTTAATGATAAGTTAATTTTTTGAGTAATGTATTTCTCTCATTCTGAATTAGATACATCATACTTCTGAAATTATGTATGTTTCAAAAAATCTTTTGTGTCGTTGTGTGTAAGCTTATATTTCTTTCACCAATATATTCTTTCTTTTTTTTCCCTTCAATAATACGATTCATATTTTCTGTATTTATTATAAACCACCCTTGAAATCTTGTATATATATGCACTGCTGAAAAAAATAGACGGACACTTAGTTTTTTTTTGTTTTTAAAAGAGGGGAGAACTTTGTTTTTTTACGAAATAATTTCATTACAGCACTTTTAAAAACTTATTTACAATCCGATAACTATATATGTAATGTGAAATAAAAAGCTACTTGCTTATTATAATTAAAAATGAATTTCATTCACATAATATTGCGTGAAAAAAATAGAACATTTCTAAATAATGAAAGTAAAAGACTTGTGAATAAGGAATTTTTCTATCACTTGCTTAAACTACTTGAAAGATTCTATTTGTCATTGAATCATATAAGTCTTGAATTTTGATTAGAAAAAATTGTCCGAAACACAATTCAAAGTTTATCGGAGTTCAGTCAAAAATTTATAGTGCTTACCTCTGGCTTAAATATGTCGAACAGTTACTGACCATATATTTTAAACAATATTGAGGTCTGTTCTTTTAACAGGCTATGGTAAAACCCGAACCAATTTTTAAAGCCGTTGGCCATGTGAATTGATGCCCCATATTGCTGAAATATACAATTTTCTCCGCCTAGCTCAGCGTCTTAGGGAAGAAGCTCTGGATTAAAAATTTGAATGTAATCTGTATGTTTCTGTCTTTCATCCAGAAATACTAGATTGGTCTTTCCAATGTAGCCAACAGATACCCAAACCATTAAACTACCACCTCTTATCTGTCTGGTCGAATAAGTTTCTTCTTGTATACCCAAACAATGCTAATAATATTGACAATCGTATTGGCAATCTAACTTGAACTTTTTTCATCAGAATAAATTACTGAAGTTCATTCAGAGTTCCAAATCATGTGTTCTTTGGGGCATAATAGCTGATGTTCAATGTGCCTTTCATCCCATTTAAGATGGTGCTTCCTTTTCTTAAATATAAAAGTATCTGTTATTTAGTTGTACAGTGTTCTTCTGGTCATATGTGTAAAGAAAAATAAGTTTTGTGCTTTTCCAATGCTTCCACGCGTTTTTTTTTTTAAAGTTCTTCAAAGATTTTCCCTTGATTAAGTAGAACAATTTTTTCAAATATGCTAATCTTTCTTTTTCACTGACTCTTTAAATTTTTCAAGAAGTTAGAAACAGCGATCGGATTCAAGTGTGTATGCTTTCGAATTTCTCTTAGACTTTTGCCCACATTTTTACAGGCCAACATTTGGCCTTTTTGAAACTCACTTAAAGTTTTTCCCCTAGGCATTTTAACCGTACAAAAGTTGAGTATTTTTTTCAATAAAATATATCTTTTGAAAGAAAGAAAGTTTAAAAGAACAATGTTTTCAACATATTAAACTGCTACAGATTCCAAAATGAGAGCATTTTTTCCTAGTGTCATTCTCATAGGCCAAAAATCCTTAATTCTATAATATTTTTTTAGCAGTAAATAAAACTCATTCATTGAAAATAAAAGAAAAATTAGTTTAATAAAATAAAAAAATTACATTAATTGCACAAAAATTTAAAAAATAATTTATAAAATATGACTGCCCTTCTACTTTTTTACAGCAGTGTATGAGAATTCCAAGCTTTCATAATTTAAGCTGGTATTTTTCGACAACAATTTTTCTAAATAATAAGACTAATATTCTGATTTTATCTATCTAATTTTCTAAATTATACTAACTATATTTATATATTTTATAAATTTTACTTTGCCATTCTAAATAAGTTTTTATCTTTTAATAATATTTTTTTCAAAGGAGTAAGGTTTCTGTGTCCAAAATTTTGATTCTATAAAAATTTTGTAAGTTGGTGTTTAAATTGCTGTGAACTGTATTTCTGAAAATATTTTTTAACAGTCATTTCGTTAACAGAAAAAAAAAAAATCGAAATTCTCAAAATTTAGAAAAGAGTTCAAAATAACTTTTATAAAACACACATCTATTCATTTATGGTGAAACTGATATTATTTATAATCTTATCCTAATTTTGCGCTTACCTCACCAGTTTTACAATGAAGACACGCACTGGATGAAATATGTCCTTGACTGTTTGTCATTTTCTTCTTTACAGAAGTTTACCGCTTAATTGATTGAAAGAAAGACTGCGCAAATTCTTCATTCATTTACACCCGAAACTACTACATATTTGCAATTTTTTTCTGTTGCTTTTTCCTATTGCTCTGTGGGTATAATAAAACGTAATTACACCTTTCTTTGAAGAAATTGACGAATGTTTTTAATTCCAAATTTTACATAAACTGCGTTTTTCTAATTTTGAAATTTTATATTTTAATATTTATTTTTCTTTGGGAAAAATGCATACACATTTAGAAATAAGCTTATAGAAACTTTTTCTCCACTTTCATTTTTAAAAAATGTTAATAATATGTATAAAAGATAAGTGTTTTTTTTAATACAGAAAAAAGGCCAAGTTTTTCTGTTTATATTAAACTAAATAATCAAATTACATAATAAGTAATATTATGTAATTTGAATGTACATTACATTATATTTAATAATAATATCATTATTAAATATAATTACATTATATTTAATAATAATATCATTATTAAATATAATGTAATGTTTGTTTGACAAATAATGTGTTAAATTGACATTGGTGCCATAACCTCGAAAATGTTTGTTGATTGATAAGAAAATTGTATAATTATATGCATAAATATTTTCAATTAAAATGTTTCAGCATTGATCTTGATTCTTGTTTTTGATTTATATTACTCTTTCTATGGTTTGCTTTGTTAAATGATTAATAAATAATAAAATGATAAATATCTGATATATGGTAATAATATGTGTTAAATTGAAATTGGTGCCATAAAATCAATGTTTGTTTTAACAAAAATAAGTAATAAAAATAAATAAATAATAAATTAATGTTTGTTTTAACAAAAAGTTTAGTGCTTTTAAAAAACGTCACACACTCTCTCTCTCACATACACACACAATACATATTATCTAAATAGTGAAAATAGCAGTACTTAAATGATTTATTATTTAGAAACATGTTGCTCTAAATTATAGAATTTGAAGTTGAACAGTTAAAAATTTTATATAAAATTTATGAGAGAAATCTGATTTTTAAACGCTACACTTTTTTATCTCTAAAATTCTTGTTCCTTATTTAAATGTGTTTAAATATATTTCCAGCATTTAAATAAAACTTATGATGCTGATGTGCCTCTGGTGCTGATGAACTCATTCAACACAGATGAAGATACTCATAAAGTTTTGCCTAAGTACAGAGGACTTCGAATTAAAATATATACATTTAACCAAAGCAGGTAAGAAGGATGTCCTTTTCAGCCATTGTTATTTGAACGAATATAATAAAAAAAGTTTGACTTCAATAAAGTTTGTGGAGAAAGATAAATTTATACAAAATTTATGTTTACTTGGAAATAGATGAGTGGTAAAGAAGTTACTTGCTTGATTCAGTTTTCCGAATTGAACAATGGAATTATAAACGATTTTCAGAATATTTTTAGTAAAGTTATAAGCCATGTGTAATTTTTTATCTGATTTTTTGGCCCAGTCTAACAGCCGAAGATAACTGAAAAACGTTTTTATACCCGCAAAGTATTTTTGCTTCCGGATGGACTGTACAGAGGGATGAATTCAAATTATTACAAAGAAGGAAAACTTGGAGAATTCTCAAATATTTCACACAGATTGAAGTTCATGCAGGAATTATAAAGCATAATACCCATCTTCCGTTACTCAAGAGCTTCTGAAATCGAACCTGGGTCCTTTCACTCTGAAGAACCTGGTCTTACATTGGTGGAAAATGCTTTTAGTTAACAAAGAGATTTAATACTTTAAAAACTATCGGGGAATCATCGATCCTTAGTGCAATTTACGGTGTTACACTCTCATCTCCAGTACGCATATAATATTATACTTATTTTACTCTCATCTGTTACTATGCACATACAATGCAGTAATTATATTAATAATATAATAACATAATTTTAATTGATTTTATCATTACAATGTATTAACAATGCCTTGACAGCGATAATGGATTTATACATTGATTTTTCTTATTGTATATAATTCTTTTTAATCTAAAATATTACCCATTTTTTGAAAATATTTTATAAACAATTTTTTTATTTGAAGCAATGGACAGACAATTTTTTTGTCTGTGGCTATTTCTAAATCCAAATTTTATTAATTTTTTACGAAAATGTAATTAAATCAAAATTCTTTGTGTCCTGATTGTTAGTTTATTGATTTTATTGATTGTATTTTTACTGAGTACTTTTTAGTTTACTGATTGTATTTTTTCTGTCATTTGATTTCCTATGCCATGTTTTTTCCATTCCTTGTTTTCCATTATGCGTAAAATTAACTCTGGGATTTCCTACGTATATCTATATATATATATATATATATATATATGTATATATATATATATATATATATATATATATATATATATATATATATATATATATATATATATATATATTTTTTCGTAACTATGGGCATTTATAATTTAATTTCGCATCGTATTATTTTGTGTACATTGAAATTCCAATGCTTATTTTTAGCGATATATCTATATTTATAGTGGCAATTTAATGTGCAGTTTATTCTTAATATTTATGTGTGTTTTATAAATATATACATTTCAGGTATTTTGCGATTATGGAATTCATGTTCGAAAAGCCTATATACTGATCAAAAGCTTTCTCTATTCACTTTGTAAAAGTACAAAAGCTGAAATCAATGAAGAGTAATAAATCTGAAAGTTAAAATTTATTTTATCACCATGAATTATTATGATTTATTAACTTGATATAACCACGAATTAAAAATGGTATATAATAGTTTTCAATTAAAATTAATATAATTATTTTAGACTAATTTAAAGTACTAAATACTTTAATTCTTAACTAATTTAATTACATGATTTAGACACCTGCATAGTTTTTCTAATGCTTATACAATCAGAGAATATGATATGTATAATGCATGAAAAAATAATAATTTGCGTATAATCAAATGATTAGTTTAACTTATAAATTTTACAGTTAAAATTTACAATTAAGAGTAAACTAAAGTGCATTATAAGTATTTCAATTTAAATATAACAAGCCACTGGCAGCAAGAATCTACACTCGTGTTCATAAATTAAGGACAATGCAAATTCAAGCAAAGAAAGAGACAGAAGCAAAACAAATGTGACTTCTTTGTAAAGTCTATTTATTAAATAAATGATAAAGAGGCAAAAATATGCTATATGTTTGACATTAGTAATAAAAATTGCAACAAATTTTAAGAAAGTTTATTTACAAAAACTAATATAATATGGTTGGTATGATGGTCAATACATAGTATGCCCCCCAGACGATTCAAAACAACGCCTAGGTATTCTAAGTGTCAAATTATCGATCTAATTTTGGGGAATATTACACCACTCATCAAGCAATGCTCTCCGAATCTCCGGTAGACATGTGGTAAAGGGTTGACGGGTTGCAATTCGTCGTTCAAGCATGTCCCACAGAAGCTGTATGATTCAATTCCGGTGAGTATGCTGGCCAGTCCATACGGGTGATATTCTCCGATTGAAGGCATTCGTATACAATATTTGCTGTGTGAGGACGGGCGTAGTTATTTATTAACAGAAATCTGCACCCATGACGCAACGAAACAAACGTACGAAAAAACATTTTGGAACAACATGAAAAAACGTGTTGTTCCAGAATGACATTCCGATAGATGTAGTCGGTCATGGTTACATTCTGAACATGTTGGTTAGTTCTGGAACGTATGATTCCCCCACAAACAAACAATCCTGTAAAACTGTAACGGTGTCATTCAATGGTGTTCTCTTGGTGGTAACGAGTACCGGGCCCTCTCTACATGAAAATCCCGCGGGAATCATACTGAAAGCTATACCTGGACTCATCAGAAAACATCACACTAGACCAGTGTTGCGGTGCCCACAATGCATGATTTTTACTCCAGACTAACCAACCGCAAGCGACAGTGAGTTGCGGTAAGGGGAACACATCTGACAGGCCTACAAGCATATAGACCAATGTGCTCTAAGCGTCTGCACACGGTCTGTCTTGAAAATATCGTACCGGTAGCTGAAGAGAGCTGACGAGACAGGTGGACTCCGTCTGTTTCTTTTGGCATTAACTGCCATATACCGGTCCTCATTCGGCGTTTTATCTCAGGGGTAACCTGTGCTGTAATATTTCCTCACATTACCATCATTTTGGAACAGTTGCCAAAACCTGGAGATGACACTCTGGGCGATTCCAAGTTCTTTGGATATTTCCAGCTGGGTATGTACCCATTTCAGACTGCCGATAATTCTCTACGACGTAAAACATCATCCAAATTCTTCCCTTGTGCCCTAATTATGTGGTTATTGCGCTTAAAGACTTTTAAAGCGCTCGTGAACAATTTTACTTCTTTGCAATCATTCGTTATATACCCTTCTCTTACACTCTCGTCATTGTGTCGTCTTACACTCGGCGCCATCTGGTGGTTTCTTGTAATTTGCATATTATTCTTCAAGATGTGTGTGATAATTCTACATGTGAAGTTTTTATTTTAGAGTTCAATTTCTGTGTGTGTGATTCTGAATTATTCTTAATTTATGCATATGAGTATAGTAAGATTGTAATATTCAATGAATCGCAAAGTATACAATGCAATTTACAAAAAAATTCGAAGTCTAAATTAAAAATTATTTAGGGAAAGAAAAAGGTGGGGGGTAGAGAGATATCGCGTTTTCAAAATATCAATTTTACAAAATGAACTTGCAATTTATTTAATGATAACTTACCTAAAATAATGTAATTAATTTAATATTCGTACAATGTCCACACCACAAATCTGTTGTTCTTGATTTCATTTTATCGATTAAACAATTGCAACTGACAAAATCTTTAAAGCTGTTTAATATTCGTGTTGAAAGTAAAACTTCTCTATTTGATTAAATTAAATATTTGTTAGTTTTATTTTATAATATTAAATTATTATTTCGTAGCCTAAAAATATTCCATTTCCGACATACAACAACACTGACATCAATTAAATAATTTGCTTCTAGTGAATAAATTTTACTTTCTTTACTTAATCTTCTTCCTGTTACTCACAAATATTATTTTCATGTGAATAATAATGTAAAGTTTTCTTAGATGTCATAAAAACTATCTATCAGATACACAAGACTTAGTTGTTTAAAATTCATATTCCAACACTTTATACAGAATAGAGTTTAATACATCACAAGAGACAGCAAAGCAGCTGATTGGTGTTGTTGTTATTTATGACATTTGGACCAGCCAAGCTCACTAAGCCTTGGTATGAGAATTTAAGTCAATAGGAAGCGTCTTTTGGTTGACTCAGAGCACCACGAAGGTGAAAGTACGCGTCTTTGCTCTTCTTTTAAATCTTCCGATAGATGGCACCACCAAAGGATGCACTCCCTCAATTTTGACATGGATCTGAAGGGGGAGTAAATTTTCTCCATACTATTGCACCCATGGCAACTGCTCAATGACTAACCACAGGACTTTCGATTCCACAGATTTAACAAGCACGTACATCGCATGTACTCGGTGGGTCTTTGGTGGCATTTGGAATCAAACCCCACACTTAGGCCGATACCCTAACCACTAGACTATCACGATCCCCTAATTGATGTAAGGCACTTGAACAAAGGATTAATGCAGTGATTCGAAAGATGTGACTTTAGGTAGTGGGTTGTACTCATATGTACAAGGGAAGGAATTCGAAAAAGTCTTACATTTTAAGTTTCACGTATAATGATAGTCAATGTATTTGGTAGGGATGGGAAATGTATTGTTATCGAAGAAATTCTAATGAAGGGGACTTTCTTGTTAGTAATAATTAACTGCTATGAGATGGCGCAATGATTAATGTTTCTACACTCTTAAATTGTTTTTAAGGAGTGTGTTGATTGCTTTAAGCATGAAGTCCTACTATATTAAACCCACCTTTTTGAGTGGATTTTTTGTTCCAGCTGTATGTAATAGATGATAACTCTTGATGCCACACAGGAGTGCGCCATTAACAATATCCTTTAACTTTTTTTCATCTTATGGATTGAATAGTCATGCTTCCACTCTGAAATTCAATGAGGAGCATTAAAAGTGAATATTATTAATAGATTAAATGTACGTTCACGATATATAGATTCGATGTATCTTGTAGAATACGATACGAAAGTTTAATCCAATATATTAGCAACTTGGTTACGAGAGCTCATATTTTTTTTTTTATCAATTTTACAGTGTCATTTTGTAATTTTAGCCTGTATTTATTATATTACATTTTAGGCAACAGTAGTCTGGGAATTAAGGTTTCGGACTTCAGTCTGTTAGGGCGGAGCTCGATTCCCAATGCCACCAAAGAATCACAGAGTACATGAGATATACGTGCTCTTTAAATCTGTAGAATCAAAAGTCCTGTGGTTAGTCACTGAGCAGTTATCATGGGTGCAATGCTCTGGAGAAATTTTCCTCCCTCTCCAGGTCATTGTCTAAAGTGTGGGAGTGGATCCTCTGGCGGTGCCATCTCTTGGAGGAGTATTTAGAGCAAAGTCGTACTTTCACCTTCGTGTGCTTTGGTCAAAACGAAAAACGCACCCTACTGACTTAAATTCACATAGCCCTCGATAGAGTAATCTTGGCTTGTCCAAGTGTTATAAGTAACAGCAACAACAACCTATGTCATTTTTGTAATTTTAGCCTGTATTTACTATATATGTTTCTTTTATTCGTATTTTTCTAAATTTATTAATTTAGATCCATATTTATTATATATGAAATTTTGTGTTTGTTTTATGTACCTAAATTGATTGCTATGAAATTTGCTCAGTGTAAGCACTCTTTTTATCATTTTACACCTTCACACTCTTAAATTATAGACATGTGAGTAATTAAAGAAATCATTTAAATTTGATGGTTATATGGATAAATATAAAAACTATGTGTTTGATATTATTAGATTAAATGAATGTGGGTTATTTTTTTTAAAGAAATAAAATGATGTGACCTTTAATTAACAGTTTACAGTTAACAGTTAACATTAATTAAGAGTTAACAGTTTCAATTCAATGATGTGACCTTTAATTACGGAAATAGTTTGCTTTTAAATTAATTACATCATTTGTCTTTACGAATAATTTATAAAAATATCTTTTCATGCATTAAATTGTTTGATAAATAAATACCAGAATCTTTAAATTTACGATCAATAAATTGAGTAACACAAGTACAAAACTTATGAGCACACACATTAAATTGAATTAAATTAAAAGTGCGTGATGTTTTATTTATTATTATGGTAGGTAATAACGTTTTCTACGGGACATTTTAATGCATACTCCATTATCTTATGTATGTATATATTTACGGCTCAAATCTATCTCATTTTATGCTACAGTTGGTTAAAATTTTAGTTCAAGCTCATTTAATTTTTTATTATTTATTAAGAAATTCAATCAACATTTACTTTGAGCAAAAATAATATCGATTTTAGTTCATACTCATAATCGTTGTTTTTATATACAATAATTTATGTGGAAGAAATACTTTAATAACTAATATTACATGTCATTAAATATTTATGATTTCGCAGGACATAAATTATTAGCCAAAATATATCTAAAGTTGATTAAACTGTTAAGCTAAATTACTGTACATTTCATTGCGCTGGTATGAATTGCAAATTAGATCGGATCGTGACGGAATATTAATTAATTTATGCGATTCTATAAAACTGAATATTTTCTTGCCCCTAGAGGATTACGGGTAAAGTGAGTTTAACTGTGTTTATCCAAGGAAGAATTTAAATAGTGTTTGACCCAACCACATGAGCTCCCAAGTTTTCTGTCAATTGCTGGATTACTAATTAGCGACTGTCGTCATGGAAACGGGGGCGATGCTGCTAACGCTGCTGTTTGGAGAAATGACGATTTAATTTGGAACAAAGTGTGCTTACCCGTTTGTGCAAACGAGATCTATTCTATTCTGTGTTTTATTCAGGATGACTGCAGCGTAACGTGTTCAGGTGATGCTGAGAGTAGCTGTCAGTTACTAGAGACACCGGCGAGAATTCGGCGATTGGTGAAATCCTTTTAAGCTTACGCGTCTTGTTTGTCTAGTTTTAAATGTCTCTACTAAATTATTATGCATTATTCAACTCTTTGCGTTTAATTCGTCGTTACTGCCTATTATTCCTTTACGACTCCTTGAGTGCAAATAATTTAGTGAATTACGCCGTTCGAACTGGAAGAGCAATAAATGAATTTGCGCTTAAAGTCCTGAATATTTTGATGAGTTGTAAAGACGAAATGTTTGGCAATTAGGAAGATGAAATGGACTTCAGTTATAGAAATGTAAGATGGATATTTAATACAGAGCAGTTATGAACTTAGAATTTTGATGTGTTTGAAGTTTAAAAGTAATATTTAGTTTATGATTTGCGTTGCCTTGTAGTATTTTCAGTTAGATTTAAAAATGTAATATCCAATTAAAGAACAGAAATCCAATATTCAAATTTAAAAATGTTTCACTAGAATTTTTCTGTTCTATGTAAAAAAAAATACTAATAATAAGTTTATATTCATAAAACTGTCAATAAATTATTGATAAATATTAATAATGAATATATAAATATCCATAATAAGTCAGAGTTTCTGAGTAAATTCACAGGACTTTAAAAAAAGCTATCAAATGCGAACAATTTGCTTAATTATTCCGAAATTTACTGTTGAAGAGCGTTAAAGTTTTTTGTCAATTAAGAATTATCTTTTATATATTTGTCTCTTGTTATAGGGTTATCCAGGTTTGATTTTTATAATTAAAGTATTTTAATTAAGTTGATAAAATAATCTCTGATATTTTTGAATGTAGGATTCATGATAGTATATATTTCGATAGAATTTCTTAACTTTAAAGAAAAATATATTTGCTTGAGACGATCAATTTAATAAAGTTTACGTTTGCTTTTGAGTTATCCAAATCCGTATTTACATAAAGCATGGCTTTTCACATCATTACTTATTTAATGTCTATATTTAATTTGCAGGTATCATTCTTTTCACTTTTTAAATTCTAATACTCATTTTTGTACATAAATTTGCGTAAACATCAACAATAATTTTTAATCTCATTTTGTTCAAATGATCTGAGAAAATCATCTGCATCTTTCAACATTTTTTCATTTTTTTTATTTTTGAAAACTTATTTTACAAGATTATGAATGGTATAATAGATTTATAAGATTACCTTTTTTTTTGTGCTCAAGCCATCAGTTCCGAAGTGGATCTGGACATAATACTACTTTACATAAATTTTGGGCCGTTGTTTTTGGTTTCAGCAATGCAGAGCAACTCCATACAAATCGAACTTAGCGATGAAGGTGCTTAGAAAATTCTGTAACCACTATTTAATTTCAATACGTATTTGGTCACCAGTTCACCAAAACCTCATCGCATTAAAGTTTTTGTAGAGTTTATTCAAAGATAGGGTTTTCCAGGGAAGTTCAGTAAGCATCGACAAATTCATATTTGAATAAATTTCCTCAACGAATTTTCAAAAATATTTCGAAGTATTCATGTCTGCAATTAAAAATGGAGTGGCGAACATTTCCAACTTTTGACATAAGAAATGCAGATGTACAAAATTTTAATTCATGCATTTCAGAAATAAAACTAACATTGGGAATTCAGTAACATTGGGAGTCTCCATTTCTATTTTACCTCTCAAATAAAGTTGTAACAATCCAACAGTGTTGGAAATTGTCTCCCACATTTGAGCAATCCTCAAATTATTATACTATAGTGTTATAATAATTTCTACATGCGCGCGCGTTAGATTAACACGTAATAAGAAAAACCAATGAGGACTCTTTTAAATCGATGACCCTGTATTTATCAATAATAATAATTTTTTTTTATTTTCCTATTTTTGCATTTACGCATTATCATCTAAGCATATTTATTTATTAATGACAAAATACAAAAAACAATTTAGAAAGGGAAATGAAAGCTGTTAGATAAGAGGAAAAAATATAACACTCATTCAGATTAATATTTTGTTGTATTTGAAAAGAAACTTTCTATATTCGGGAAAGTAATGAATCTGTGACAAACTGACAGAGCGTGGGTTCATCATATCCTTAAAAAAGAACGTGCTTTTAACAGTGGAAGGTCAAAAGTTCAATCCAAATCACTATCGAGTAACTTAAGATCAGCGTTTCTTTTCTACTATTGGAATGAGTACGCCACGTCAATTTGGTACATTATTTGTGAAACGCATATTGAGATGGCACTACGCCTCAGGCATTTAAATGCCATATAATAATTATGAAGTTTTTCGTCACTTGGCTTCAGATTTATATTGAAAATATTGAAGTAGAAAATTTTGGATGCAATGCTTTTTTTAAAATATTGTTATTATCTATATAAATATAGTTATGGTTGCCGACGGTCCTGTCAAGTAGTCAGAGTGCCTGACTGAGGATAGGGGGGTCCTAGGTTCGATTCCCGGTTGGATGTGCTTTCTCACTCATTGATTTTGTCTTTGTCCTTTCTGTGTATGAATGAGGTGTGAATGGTTGCTTACTCTATAAACGGGTCCCTATGGAATGTGTGTACTGAAGCAGTCGGACTCCCCACCAAATATGGTTCAGTATGGAGAAATGGAACAGCGCACCCCATTGTCAGCCTAAGCTGGCACAAGACATAAATATATATATATATATATATAAATACACAAATACACATACATATATATATATATATATATATATATATATATATATATATATATATATATATATATAGTTATGGTTATGTCACATTGTTATTACCCTATGGTTTCCGACAACGATAAAATACATGGATATTTATTATGATGAGTCACGCATTGTAAATATTGTTTTCATTAAGTACAATAGCACAAAGCATAATTCTAAGGTGGTTTTATACTGGCAAAATTGAGGATTGAAGTAGTTATTTTACTGAACTTTTTTATATGATAGTTATAACTATTTATATTCAGATTTCTGGAATTTGCTCTTTTGTGGGGTTGCTTGATATAATTACATGCATGATTTTTTAAAAATATTATATGCATGATTTATTTTTTATTAATTATATGCATGATTTTTTTTTAATTTTTCCTTGGGGCAGATAGGTATATTCAAATGAACTTTTATACGAAATTAGCGATTGTTGTAGCTCTCAAGAAACTCAAGCAGTTATACTTCCTAGTAATAAGAATTTAATTATTTTTAATGATTTCATTGGTTAAAAATTCATTTAAATTTACGTTATTGAGCTACAACAAAATCTTCCCTAGAGGTAAAGGAAGTTATATTATCAATTCATTAGATTGAAATATTTCTCTCTAATGATGATTCCACCTATAGTATCATCATTAAAAATATTTCCATTTTAAATTATGATTTTAGTTTATAAATTAGACTAAATTAAAAGATTAGCAAAATTCCTAACATTAAACTATTGTGTTTTCCTGTATATAATCCTACGCAAAACCTCTTTTTCGAGAAAAAAAAAAAAAAAAAAGAAGCGCGACATAATTCGCAGCGCAATTTTTCCGACGGATAGTCAAAAACTTATACTGTTGATAAATTCTACCAAATAAAATTTAAAAAAGTACTCATTATGATAAAAAATATAATAAATTCTACAGAAAAAAATATTTATAATGACAAAGACCTGTTTGAATTCACCTCAACGAAAAGTGTGATTAACTGAGATGAATGCACGGCATCGAACAATATCTGGGAAGATTCTAATGAAACGTATCGATTTTTAGATTTTAATAACTTTTAAAACGTCTGTTAGATTAAAAATAAACTATATTTGTTTGGTTAATAGTAAAGTGAAAGAAATGTATTATTTTCTAACTGTGCATGGAATACATTTTTGCGTTTGTATTGCGAATGCTTTGTTTTTCACTTTACATTATACGTTTGTCGATATTTTTTTCTTTTGTCTTAACTATAGCTTTCAGTTGAAAATTTCCTCGGTAACTTAATAAATTTCACTTCACTATGACGATATACGAATTTGAATGCTTACAGAGCGAAAAAGTTCAGGTCAAGGCAGAATGCGAAATGACGTTAATGAATTGGGACTTAACCATTCAGAATAACTGTGAATTCGTCCTTGAACGTAAATGGACAAGGCTAATTATAGTTAAAAGTAAGTCAACCCAGTCGTAGCGCCATCTGTTATTTATTTTATTAAGCATAAATAACATTTCTTTTAAAACTATTGTAAGCTTTACTGGTGAAAAATATTTTTTTTATCAGATTATCCGCGGCGGCGTATTATACGCACTACGAAATTCGGAACTTTTTAGCACATAACCGCGGATTATATACAGGAAAATATGATATTTCTTTTTATGTTTCTTTTACATCAAATTATTTGTAGATTTCTTTATAATGAACTCCTAAGCATTGACGCTTGTATATGAATTGTTTTCTCATTTACGTTTAAAGTAAAAGACATTTTTCAAGAACTTCAATCTATTGGTAATTATTCGGATTCGAAATTGGTGCTTTTAATAATTAACGCAATTGACAAAAACGTATAGTTTTGTGGATGTCTTAAAAGTAGTTTATAGTTAATAAACTTTAAAATAACTTGCTATTTTTCATTCTAGATATCCTAGGCTTAATAAAGAGAGTTTGCTCCCGATTGGTCGTTCCTTGAAAGATCCAGATCCAGAAGCGTAAGTCCGTTTTAACAAATTTTTTTTCTTTGAAATTGATGAGACTATTAGCTCATCGATCTGAAAATTCTAGGAGCAGTTCCACTTAATACTTAAAGAGATAATTCTAAAGTAACTTAACTGTCAACGCTTAAACAGCAAAATATTTAGTTTACTTGACTTTAGTTAAAGTAAATATATGAAATTATTATTTGAGGGAATATTTTATAATGACACTATTTTACTGAAGCTACTTTATATAGGATAAAAATTAGTTGAAAATTAGTTGAATTATATAGGGCAAAAATTAATATTTATATATAAGTTAACGTCAGCAAAAATATTTAAGTAACCAAATTATTGGTATCCATTATACATGCCATAAACACCATTAGTGTAAGCGATGGTTCTTCTGTTGTGTCGAATATAGAACCCGCTAAATACATGCATACATATATACTCATTTACATGATATTTATAGCAATGCTAAATTAAATTGCAGTACATATTATTCTTTTAAATATTCATATCTTACAGCGTTTTATGTTCACAAATTGCAAAGTTATTTTCGTTTCCTAAATTTCTCACGCACAGAATACTTTAAAATGAGCACAATAATTCCGAGTTCCATAAATTCTTCTCGAAATACTTAAAACATTTCCGTATTTTCTCCTCCCTCAAACTTCAGCTTAGTTCTTTTCTGCATTTTTGAAGAAATTGACCCAAAATACCTAGCAATAACTTTTCAACATTTAAATTACTGAGTGGGACGGGAACGTTGAATTTATGGAGCTGTAAATAACGGGAATAGTTCAAGGTTCGTATTAGGCGAATCATTTATTCAGAACATTCCTTATCAGTGTTCCATTAGTGTACAAAAGGAAAGCAGGAATGCATCGATTGTGTTAATGAATAATTGAATCATTTATTTCTAACATTCGTTATCAACGTTCCCTTAAAACGTGCTTCCCAGCTCAACTGAATTAATTGCTTTGAAGGTACCTTTAAGTGCTAAACTCAATTTATATGATTGAAGAAATTAATTAGCAAATGATTGTATTAAACAAGGGGAGACTTCAAGCAATTCTTTATATGCTTTTATGGAAACTAATTAAAGAATTATATGAATTTTACGACTGGAAACTAGCTCAATAGATGTACCAATTTTATGACTCCAAGAGCTAATTTAAAAGTTATATAAATTTTATGGTGGTATAATATATTCAATATCGTTACGAATTTGGAATTGATTTATTGATTGTTAATAAGGAAGTGTGGTAACTTAAATAATAACTAAAATAGCATTGAATGGGATTTTATATTGAAGTGAATTATTAGTACTTGTTTCAAAATTGTTTTATTGATTTATGGGAATAGAGTAGTTGTCTGTTTAACTAGATAATATGAGAATTTTCCTGTTTAACTATTCAGATTATATTGGTTAACTTCATTCAACAAAAATATATGTTTGGTTGATTTTAAGAGAGAAAAAAAATCCTATTTATATTGAAATATTTTAGATTTAAATGTTTATTTTACAAGCATTATAAAGTATAATTTATGAATGTATTGATTTCAATATTTACTTCTGGGTTCCAGGTGTTGATGTTAATAACTTTAAGTTTGAAAGTATATTAATTAATTTGAAGGTATATAATTTTTAATTTATCAGTTAAAACTATGTGTATAGAAAAATAGAATTGTTAAAATATGAAATTTATTCACTTTTCTAACTTTGTTTAGTAACAAAATTATTCCTAGGAGAACCATATTTAAATTAATTCATCTAATGATAGATGTTTTATGAAATATATATTATTTTAATGTTTTTCTTACACATTGAAAAACTTTGTATATTTAATTGCAGGAAATTTATTTTATAGATAATTCAATAAAATACGTTTAATTTAGTTAAAATAATTATACATTTATTTATAAATTTAATTCCTTATACTAATTAAGCATACATAAACTATTGATTATAATGGTTATATGAAGAATAATAATGAAGTTTTACTCAAACATTATTCTGACTAATAATTGTAAGGAAACATGGTAAAATAAAATAATGTTATCATAATGTCTGAAGTAACTTTATAAGCATGTTTTCAGCTTTATTATTTTTTTACTAATATTTTAGTGATAAAACTAACTGATTTGAATACTAGCTCACTAAAAGACGTAAATTAATAGGCATATCCTTAAATCACTGTAATCAATATAATTATTTCAAATATTTTTAATGTAAAAATGATCGCAACAATAAATTGAAAGGAAATTGTTTTTCCTACTTTTATTATTAATAAAATAATGAGAAAGTTTGCGAAAAAACTAAAACCTACTCCAACAAAAATTTGTAATTTTATACCTTCCCCCCCCCAAAAAAAAATATACATGGTTATATGAAGAATAATGGTTATATAATGGTTATGTAAAATTGTGTACATTTTTATGTTCTTGAAAAAGAAGAATTGTTTCTCTTAAAGAAAGAGAAATTGTTCACATTTTCAAAATTAATATTTTTAATATTATTCTTAAATTTAACTGCTCATTTTCTTATAGTATAATGTAATATGATGACATTCGTACCTCTTCTTATTCATACTTTACAATGCACTATACGGTATTGGTATTTTAGGAAATACAGGTACATTAAAATACTTAAGATGATGTGGTTTATTTATTTTTTTGGGGGAAAATATTTATTTAAGTTGCATTAAATGCTTTGAATTTGGTATGCATTTGCAAATCTTACTTTAAAAATTTTAAAATAAATTTGCTTCTTCTAAGCCTTATGCAAACTTGTTAAAGTATTCACTTGTTGCAAAAAATGAATTCTGCTCTGATTTTAAAAGTCTGATATATATCAAACAATTTTGTATTATTTTCTCCATTTTTAAATGTTACCATAGTAACTAAATTTGTATAAAGTAGTTTAAACAGGAATTTACATGTTGATGTGTTTGATTGACGAGAAATACGTCAGAATGTAATGAGAATATGTATATTTTTATTTATTAAACACTAAGTGAACACTAACAAGAATTATTGCTTTTATTAATTAGATGGTACCCACCTGGCCATGGAGACTTTTACGAATCATTCTATAATTCAGGACTTTTGGAAATGTTTATTAGCAAGGGCCGGGAATTCTGCTTTGTGTCGAACATCGATAACCTGGGGGCCACTGTCGACTTGAGTATCCTTTGCTAATTGTGTGTATCTTTAATTACGTGCATTGCTAATTAATTTGTATTATTTCAGTTGTGGATGAATGTGTGTTCATAAGGTTGCTCAATTTGATCTGTTTCTGTTGAATATGGGAATATATTATTGTTCAGTTTCATTTGAATGTGAAATTCATTAAAAATTTCTTAAATCTCACATTTTAGACATTTTAAATATGTTACAAAATCCTGGCAAAGCTGGAAACCATGAATTTGTAATGGAAGTTACAGATAAGACCAAAGGCGATGTTAAGGTGAATATTAAAACATTTTATTCAGTATTCTTGTCTCATTTGAACACAGCTATTCATTCGAAACTATAATGTGAAATACATTTTAATTCCATGTTTTCTCAAGTTTTAGAAGCTAATGAAAATTTTAATGAAATATTTTCCCCTCTTTGCTAACTTATTATCAGTTTTTATCAATTTTTAAAGATTTGGTAACGTTTTTTTAAAATATATATTATGTTTGTTATATTATATTATATATATATATGTTTTTTTAAAATATATACAAAATTATATATTATGCTCTTAATACTTACTATGTAGAATTTTGTAATGAAAAAGAAATTTATGAAACAATAATTACTTAATTAATTTATTTCTAAGCAATAGTTAAGTACACAGCTAGGTTTTCCGTTGAAGCACTTGCAATAAGCCATTTTTTTAAAACTTGTCATTAAGAGCATTCTTTTTTAAATCTTGTATATATTACAATGTAACATGATTTTAATTTAGTTTAAATTTTAGTTTAATTTTTAAGCTGATCATATAGTTTGTAATTGTAATGTTTATTTAGCAATTCTATCTACACACAATAAGCACTAAAATATTGTAAAAGGTTAAAAATTCTTATTGTAAATACAGAAGCCAATCGAAGAGTTATAAATTTAAGTATTTATTTAAAAATTAGTAAATTAAGAATACCTTCAACCTGATTAGCGCTCAAGATTTCTAGGTATTTACGCATTACCCATCGAGGATTTCCATCAAAAAAGTATGTTGCGTGATGTTGAACATTTTAATCGTTTTTTTTAATTTCAAAATGTGATAGAAAATGAAACAGATGAACTTATATTTTCACTAAAGCAAATTAATAAAAAAATTTTGTTATTTATATTCCATTTTTTAGTCATAAAAATGTAATTTACGAGCACTAAAAATGAATGTAAAACGAAAGCTTAAATTAAAAAAAAATAAACCTGAGTGTGCTCACCAAACTCCAATAATTGGAAATAAATCACAATATTTGCGAGCATATGTTTAGAGAGAGAGAGAGAGAACTGATTTCTACACATTAATCTTTTCTTAAATGAACCTAGTTCAGAAAAATGCCTTTTTTATTTGCATAAATTTAACATTTCTAAATTTCAGCTTTTAATAAACTTTTTATATCAGTATGATGCAGAAGATAAATTTAAATAAATAAATGTAATGGTATCAATCTTAGGAAGCGGAGCTATTGCATGCTAATGTCATCAAATTAATTCGAATTCGATTAGAATGTGAAATCTGTAGATTATATTTTTCATCTTATATAACTCATGCATAATTATTTTTCTCTATTTAACGCATACGCTTAGCTAATATTTTTAATTAATTTTTATTTGTCTTAATTTTGAGAGAAAATATTTGGTTATCTTCCATAATTCAAATGTCATTTGATGCTTTTTGTAGGAACTGGAATATTTAAAAAGATTCCCTGCATAAACTCAGCCTTTATTTATTTTTTTAATTTCTCTTTATTTAATTTCACGAAATGCATATATTTTTAATCTAAATTCATATTTTAATGTATTGCCCTTTAATTCTATTAATTTTCTTAAACTACAAGGAAAAGAAAGAATTTTCTTTCCGTTTTTAATGACCCAAAAGAACATAACCTACAGAAAGTACAGCTTACTGTTAGCCCTCGAAGTAATCACATTTGGTATTCAGCATATTTTGTCAACGTGTCGCCAATTGAGCAATCTCCTTGCTATAAAACTCGAAGGTTTTTGGCCCAAATAAGCTCATGAGTGCTTGACGCATGTATGCTTTGATTGTCCAGGGAATGGAAAAGGTGGTACTCTGATTGTGCAAGATCAGGCGAGTAAGGAAAATGGCACAAAGTTTCTCAACCAAGACGCTGTATGGTATTTATGGCCACCCGCTCGACATACAGCACCATGTTATCCATAAGAACAGTATAGCGATCAACCAGTGATGGGTCCTTCTGCTTCAATCTCTGTTGCACGCGTTCCAAGGGCTGCAAGTATAGTTCCCCAGTGACCGTTTGACCCCTTGATAGCAGCTCATAGTGAACCACTTGACCATTGGTCTACCAGACACCAGCTTCCTCACAAAGGGACACATTTCCAAAAACCAAATGTATGAATTTGTGAAACCAAATGTCTATTCACAGCTATCACCAAACTTTTGACACATTTGGTGACTTGATGCAACAGCTGATAAGCCCACTTTGATGTCAAAGAAAACAACACCAAATGAGCTCCTTCGAAAGGTCCATTTCTCCTTGGCTATTTATCGAGATACATTTGATAAATGTTCTATTGGACCTGCTTTTATAAGAACAGATATTCCTCCTCCCGACTGGCCTGTATCTCAACCATGTCATACGCTAATTTGCTTACATATTCTCACTTCATTCAATTGCAACGTGAAGATGGCAAGAACTTTCTTGTATACCCTATCAATATTTTCCCCTAAGCAATTATTTTGCTTTTTTTCATTTAATTATCATAATAATCATGATAAATTTAAGTTCATTTAGTTGATGAAACTACATATTATTATTTGTTATATGTTACCGCAATACTCTCCTTATAAATTACATAATTTTTCTTTCAATGTTTACATTGTGGTTAAAGTTATATTAAGTTATTGTACAACTTAGAGAATCAATAATAATGGCAGCGATAATATTATATATATATTAATTATTCATCAATTTGAAATAAATAGTTATTTTTGGTGTAAATTTTTAGTGAATTTGAAAGGAGGAAAAGAAATGCAGTTTTCAAGTATTTTACTATGTAATTTTATGAAAATATAATTCAATAATTTAAATTTAATTTGATTTTAATATTATTTTCAGTGAATAGTGTTTCTAGATATTACTTTTATATGCCCATATGTCGGGAGAAAAACCGGAGAACATTGTTATATTATTGTTGTAAAAACTCTTTTATTTAACATGTTTATTTCGATTTATATTTTTTATTACAGGAAAATATTTAAAAATACTAGAAAAAATCTTGGTACGAACATGATCATCAGTATTTATTAACATTCACAATTCATTTTCCATAATATTTTTACATGCAGAAATTCGCTAATTTTATGTAATTTCATTTAAGGGTGGAACACTTATTCAATATGAAAACAAACTTCGTCTTCTGGAAATCCCACAAGTGCCAAGTGATAAAGTAACTATTTTTACTGTTTTTATTTTATACCATTCAGTTTAGTATCAATGTTTCTATTTTATGAAAATTGATAAACAATAGGATTAACTTTTTACTATAACAAATAAAGGAAGAAAAGCTGCATTTACATTGTATAGTTTGAATCCATAATTTTATTATATAAGTATTCTCTGTGAATTAAATACTTATTAAATTTCGTACAAATCTTAGATGATATTGATTTATTTTAAGTCAAATTATAGTTAATTATATACCGTCACCATAAATGTAACACGCTGAGGAAAGCTTGCAAACAATATGAAATTTACAACATGCATTAGAATGGGTGAGATATGCAAATGATTAGAATTTCTGCGCAGACGCACATGACGTGAGTCTGTGGTGCCACTTAAAAACGCTATTTAAACCCTGCAGATTTTGAAGATTTCAAGTTCGGCAAATGTGTTTTTCTTCTTCTTCTTCTTCTTCTTTTTTTTTTTTTTTTTTTTTTTTTTTTTAAGAAAACGATCAATTATGCCTCGTAGAAAACAACGATTATTTTTGTTTAAGTATCTGAGTTCGAATGAGGAAGGATGTGGCATACCAATATTATGGATTATCTTTCAGGGCAATCGGTAGTCGCATTGGACGAAACCAAACAACTCTAATACCATGTGATCGTTGGATGCAGGAGGGTACGACGGACCAACGTGTTCGATCGCATCCACCTGAGTGCACTGCTTCACGTGATGACAAGCAAATTGTGTGCACGGCAATTACAAATCTCTCAGCCACATCACCAAGCACCTAACCCCATCTCAGCACATGCAGTATGTAACACATCATCCAGTGTCTGCTCTTACCAATTCGACCCCGTTTACAGTATAGTGGTTTGCCGCAAGACGTCCATTGCTTAGTCTACCCTTGACGCAGAACCACAGACACCTCCACCGACAATGGTGCGACGAAAAAAGGATGTGGACGGCAGAATGGTATGAAATTGTCTTTACTGACGTGTCACGCTTCTGTCTTCAACACCACGATGGTCGCATTCGAGTCTGGAGACACCATGGAGAGAGTAGGCTGAACAGCTGCGTTATACACTACCACACTAGTCCTGCACCGGGTATTATAGTATGCGGCAGTATTGAATATCAATTTCGCACTCCTCTAGTACGCATTGAAAGTACTTTAAACAGCCAGCGCGACATTTCCGAGGTTTTGGAGGCAGTTGTTGTCCTTCCTTACCTTGAGGTCTTGCCCACAGCCATATTTCAACAGGATAAATCTCGACCACACGTGCCACGCATTTTCTAAGTTTTCTTTGTCTACCGCCAGATTGAATTTTTTCCCTGGCCGCCTCACTCTCCGAATCTTTCGCCGATAGAAAACACGTGGTCTGTGTTTTCTCAACGATTGTCCCAGATTACATCCCCAGCTGTTATTTCAGATCAATATTGGTAACGTGTGGAAGCTGTTTGGTCAGCAAAACCAGAAGAACACATTCAAAGTCTACTTGAATCAACGTCGAGGCGTGTGACAGCAGTGATCTCTAACAATGACGGCTACTTTGCCTACTGATTTTGGCAGGAACCACCTTTCACAGAAGTCTATAACTTTAATAATTTGATTTTTCAACATGTTATCTACAAAATAAAGTTTATTGTGATATCTCTTGTCTTTCTTGGTATTGTAATTTGGGTAGCCAGCAGTGTAATTCCAAAAGTTAAACGCTGTTTTTTTAAAAGAATTTCTTTATAACTTTAAAGTAAACGATGGCAAATGATGTAATGTACACTGCTAGCTTCCCAATATGTGACACCAAAACAGAGCAGAGATATCATAATAAAATTTTTTTGGAAGATAACAGTTATACTAAATTCAAATTATTGAAATTACAGCCCCTTGAGAAGAGTGTATGATGATAAAATCAGTTGTCAGTATAGATATTATTGCTGGATATAATCCCTACTATGTGCCTGTGAGTAGAATGAAAAAAGCACTGAATGCTTCCTTTGGGCATAGCAGTCTTTCCACATACTTTGAAAGCAGATTTTGTGCAGCACTATGTGGGTATCTCAGGTCAGTAGTTGTATAAGTATAAACCACACATTTTCGATTAATGATAGAACGAGAGAACAAACAGGACAAAAAAGCAAGGATTAGCTCAGAAGTCTCACATCATGATGTGTCTGCGTTCACGATGCCAAATCCGACCATTGCAATGGTGTAGGCAGAGGTTTTCAGTAAAAACTATGTCGTTCCATTCCGTTCTCCATAACTTTGAGTCAAAGGTAAGCGCAGCAATGGACATCTTGCGGATAATCCACTTAGTTGCAAGCGATGTCGATTGATGTGAGTGGACACCGAATGATGCGTAGAGTCAATTACATAATGGGCCATAACGTAACAGACTGAATCTGTTGTATAATGGTTCATGATTGACTGATCTACTATCGTGCGCACAATATACCTGTCGTCACGTGAAATAGTGTAACGAGGTTGGTGCAATCGATCAAGTCAGTAGTTTTCGGGCGTTCCCTGCAACATAGTTTCTTAGTTTCATTAAACACGATTACCAATTTCTCTGAATGTTAATCCGCAAGCCCCATAAGCTATTATTTTTCCATGATTGAACTCAGAAACGTTTTTGAAAGACGCTCGATGTATTTATTCTACGAAGAGTAGTGAAACAGCTTACGTAAAAAAACAAAACCATTTCCGTATTTTAATTGGTAATTGTTCTTCTAATTTTATGTAGCGCTTACAGGAGGAATTACTGTCATCTATAATTCGCGTATATTCTACAATACTAATGCTCTGCCTATATCATCTCCTAAAATGCATGATTTGAATGCATCGCTTACGATGTTGAGTTTTGAGTGATCAAAGTCAACATTTTAAAATTAACAAGTAAGTAGTGTAATAGAGCGATTTCTTTAAGATTATATAAATAATATTTCTACAGATAAGAGATTCTTATATTAATTTTTAGTTAAGAATGATGGAAGAATTTCAGCGAAATTTTTATCAATAATTTCAGAATTCGCTAAATTATTTAACTTTACATATAATTAATCTGTTGGATTATTGTAGTTAATGAAAACTTTAGTTAAATAAGGGAAAAGTTTCGGAGAATTTGGGTAAATATAAGAATTTGCTTAAATTATTTGTATTTCAAAAAATATTGTTTGATTTTTTAAAGCATAAAGTGCTAAAAGTAATTATTTTGTGCAATATTTACCAGGATTATATTTTAATAAAATTAAAAAATTAGAATTACTGACATTTTAATTTAAAATTCCTTTTATGTAATTAAAATACACTTTTAAAAGAGTATTGTTTCATTTCTTGTTCGAAGGATACTCTCTCTGTTTGAAAATTTATTCTCGTCATAAATTGTAAATAAATTCTAAGAAAAAGAACATGGTTTACAGTTACAAATCTTGCACACGTTAAGAAACAATACATTAAATCATTCATAAATTTTTTTTCATGCGGTTGTTAAGTCTTTGAATTATGCTTTGAATAAACACCCCATTTAATTTGAAAGAAGAACATTATATAATTGTTGCGGAAGCAGTACTTTTTTATTACAAAAGCGCATGCTAATTAACTATTAATAAGAAGGTCAAATGAGGAAAAAAAAAAAGAGAAAAGGGATGTGTTTTTGGTAATCTAAATTGAATTTTTCACAGCAGCATATAATTTGTAGAAGATAAAAATTCTTTTACAGTTTAATTATAAAATATAATTGAGAATTTAGTGTTATGTTTTATGGATTAAATTAAAATATACGAAATGCCTTTATTATACAAAATAAAATACTTTAAAAAAATTTTTTTGTTTAAACAATTGTTTTATACAGCTTTATATTTTATCTTTATTCATTTGGAATTTGCATTATTATTATGCATTTATTATTTCTCTAATATTTCATCCTGTATTATATTAATTTATATTTAAGATACTATTAATTTTTTAATAAGCACATTTAATTATTATTTTAATGCACTTTTGATAGTTAAAATCATATTATTAATTAAGTTTTAATAGATAATAATTTAACTTATTATATGATTTATATTACTTCGAAGCTAAGCATATTTTTGCCCTTTTCTTACTGTAAAAGTGACATGTTATGGTATAATTTTGGTATAATTTTTTACAGCCGTTATATATATATATATATATATATATATATATAATATATATATATATATATATATATATATAGTATATAAACCAAGCTATTTATAGAATTTTATTAATTAATATTAAATAAAAATTCAGTTTTGGACTATTAAGTACGTTATTTCTGTTTTATCAACAAAAATAATTCATTATTTTTTTAGTTCAAAAATGGTGAGATAATATTACATGCCTTTTGTTATAATTTAATGAACTGTATACCCGAGACTATATAATTATGAAGCAATCATTTTTGAAAATATTCGTGAAGAAAAAGTAAATGAAATGTTCAGAACTATGTGCATGGTTAAGATGTATTTTTAATTTAAGTTTATTAATTTTAGGTTGATGAGTTCAAAAGTGTAAACAAATTTAAGTAAGTAAATTTTTTTATGTTCAATTAATAATGTTAAAAAAATTTGTTTAAAAATGTAGTTAAAAATTCTTATAGAAATAGTGTGATTCAGTTTCAAAATATTAATTTCATTAAAATGTTTTATAGAAATGTGCTTAAGAAGTAACAGGAATTTGCTGAAAAATCTGTTCTTCCAAAACCAATTTCATAATTTTTGTTAATTATGAAATTAAGATAGGAAATAATTCTTCATACATGTTCAAAATGTTGATATTCGGTGATAATTTCAAGTATTTTATGAAATATAAAATTAAAGTTTATTTGAGTTTTAATTATTAAGGATCATCTTAATTAAATTATAAATAAATATTTTATGATATAAACTATAAAAAAATGAGTATGTAATAATAGATTTCTATAGATTATTGAAAAGAATTATTATATTTATATTTATAGTGTAACACGTTGTTATAATAGGAAAATATAATATTAAAATTTAATTGCATTAAATATTTATGATTAAGTTATACAGTCAGATAATAACGTTACTATTACGAATGAATATGAGAAATATTTTAAAGCATATGAAAATAAGTATAATGAGAATAATCAAGACGAAATTTTGTATATAGCAAATGATAACCAAAATAATAAATTAAAAAAAATTTTTCAATAAATAAAAAAATATTTAAGTAATTATCAATACAAAGTTATGAAAGAACCAAAACATTCAACGTTGAACAAATAAAAAAGTTTAAAAAGGTTATATAAAACCCATATTCAATTTTAAAGACATCATTATGATGTTTCTTGGAGCCTTACACAGAAATATTATTGTTCTAGAGTCATTTAAAAAGTATTCAGTTTGGTGAAATTGACAGGAAATTATAAGTAGATACTTTGTTATAAAGTTGATAAATCAGTATCGTACAAAATATCATTTAGGATTCTGCAAATGCATTTCATTTAATGAACCAATAGCATTTTTTTAATATTATGTAATTGATATATTTAGATAGCAAGCTCTATTTTAAAAGTGAATCTCTCTTAATTTCTTTAATGATGAATTACTAGTTTATGAATGAATTTATTATATATATATATTAATTGATGAATCATTATGAATGAATTTATTATTATATTAATTAATGAATCAAGAGAAAAAACATTAAAATCATATCAAATTTTTAGTTTTGTAACTACAATTTGATTAAAGGTAAAAAAAAAAAAAAAAAAAAAAAAAAAAAAAAATACAGCTATTGCTGAAAAATAATATTTTTAATACATAAGATTCTGATTTCTCTCTCTCATTTGTCTTTTTTTTAGAGTACTTGGGCTTCTTTTATTATATTGTGGTACATTTATTCCGCAGTTTCTTCTGACTGCTTCACTTACAATTTTGGCATACTTTCATGGTACCCTTATTTTTAATCCATGTGATTCAGATATGCAGTTTTTTTCAAATAGTGGCAAATATTATTAGATTATCAATGGAATTCTTCAATGTGACGAATCAATGACGTCAAATTGTCACATCGCAAAGAGGTTTTTGTAACTTTAACAAGAAAGAATCCAAAGAAAGAAATCATAAACACAGTACTCAATTGTTTTAGTATTGTTGATCCATATCAAAGGTGACTTTATGAGGCGTCAGTGTCAAAAGTGACACACACACTCAGTGTCAAAAGTGACATTAAATTAGTTGAATATTCCAAATGAGTGATCGTGTAAGTCACCGCCTGGAGCCATTGTAAGTAACTACAATAGGATCCATAATTAAATTTTTATTCATTGTTTAACGTCATCATTTTCCTTTGAATTGCGGTGTAGTTTAATGAAGTGTTACAATTAAATGTTGATAAATGACTTATATTATCACCATACTTGATGTTAACTAAAGTGCATTTTTTCAGCAGAACTTATGATTTAGGACAATATTACAAACAAAAGCTAGTATTGATGTCCATGGGATAGAGAATAATTGAGTAGGATTGTAATAAGATGAAGAAACACATTGCAACTAGATTTTAGAAAATTCAAAAATGAAATCAAAATGAAATCTATATTTCCCTGTCTTACTCTAGTATCAATACATCATCATTGAATGGTCAGTATCATAGTGATGACCGATTACTCTTCAAACATATTACAAGACTAACTTAGTGAAAGAGTTCGTAATGACTCTCTTGCTTAACTTAAATGAACTTAAAGAGAACTAATAACTTAATTCCTTAAGTTAACTTAATAATAAATAACAATTCTCCCTTTCTCAAAAACTGATTCAAAGTTGTATCTGTTAATGGTCCAAAACACACATGTTTAGTGCATTTTCAGTGGCGTTTCAGACGTTTAAAGATTACATTTGTCAGCGTCTTTTTGTTTAAGCTAGAGCATGCGCAATCTTTCACGCACATTATAAAAACGTTAAAATATTTTGAATTTATGGAACTATGATATTTACTAGAAATGAAAACTTTTTAAAGTTTACATTTAAATATTATTAATTTATAGCTGTACCTGAAATGTACACATTCTTTTATATTTCCTTACATGCAATATAAACAATTGTTTCGGAGTATGGTATTGAATAAGTGTATCTTAAAAATAACGCATGCAAATATATAAGGAAATCACGATAGAGAATGAACTCATTCACACAATTACAGAAAAAAAAATCAAACTGCGTTCTAATAATCAATTTGAGACATTAGCTATTTTGCGAATTGTTCATTGGGTTTCAATAAACCAATGTCAAAAACGTTAGTAAATTGAAAATCAATATTTTAGAATTTAGTTATATTTTTGACGCTGGTAGCCAAATAAAATTTAAATAAAATTCACAAAAGATAATATACCTCGAAAGAATAGTTAAAAAAAATCTTATGTCTAGAAAATTATCTACAGAAAATATTAAAGTGAATATCAAATAGATCAGATGTCACATTTGGTCAATCTTTTTAATGAAAAGCCTAAGGAATTAGCAAATTATTGCCGCTCATCAAAAACTTCTTTTTAATTTTAATACTTCCAGACTTTGAATAAAAGGACAAATGCACCATGGAACAAATTGAAAAGAACAATACGACTTAACATTTAATAAAAATAATATGTTTTCTCTAATAAGTTTTTTCTAGTAAAAATAGCATAATTAAAAAATTTCCATCAATACAAGAATGGTTAAATAGGAATTTGAATTATACATTTCAACTAATCAAATTATTTACAGACATAATAGAACAATATATTGTTAATTTACATCAGAATTCAGAGTCTTCTATCTATTTGTGAATGGCATCAGATATAAAGTACGGAACATACCATATTTTCTTACATCTAGCTGGAGTCTCAGAGATTTGAAAAAGAAAAATGAATCGCGTCATAACATCTAGATTTAAAAAATTTTGCTTTCAATTAATTTTTTAAAATTTTGTTTCGTCATTTTCTCAATAGCATTATCTTTTTGAATTTTGAAACTTCAAACTGATCTGGAAGTTTGAATATTTAAATTAAGAACTTTTAAAACTTTAAAATTTTAAATTGATTAATTAAAAATTTTTTTAAACTGTTAACTTTTGTAATTGCGAATATATAAACGAATTTATAAAAGCGTTTGTTTCAAATCATTTACCGTATTTAATCGAATGTTAGGCACAAATATTTCAAATCTAGATGCATCAAGTTTTTTTTTTAAAAAAATTCAGAGGGTGGTCTATAATTGAGATTTTCCTCTCTGATTATAAATACAATACTTCAAAATGATATGTACATATATTGTAAGTTAAAATTAATATTATTAAAAGTAATAGTTCTACTTTTACAAATTATTAAACAATATCTGAAAAGAGCAGGAAAGTTTACCTTCATTACCTATTATGAAGCATAATCACTTCTCTTTATCTCCAAATCAACAGTCTGATTGGAATCATTATCAAAAAGAAGGACATCTTCAGTGGTATCAGGATTGTTCAAAACTCCAGTTTTTTTCAATAACGTTTTCAAGATAAGTTCTTCCTGTATTATCCTCCAAGCATTCAAAATTTAACTTTTGACACACGCTCAAGACGCCAAAGCTGCTATGTTCATTATGTAATAGGTTTTTATAATTCGTTCTGTATGAATTATTTATGTGTATAAATAAATAATCACATCAGTCGTTGTGTGAATGATAAATATATATAAAAATTCCAAGACTACAAGCACTTGTCTTGCTACCAGAAATGATTACTTGATCAGATCAAACAAAAACTGTGAGGGAAGGAATTTTTCCTCAGAGTTTTTGATTGATTCGATCGTTTTCAAAAATTATTTAGTAGAGTCACCGATTTTAAACGAAGAAAAGCTCTTAATCTTTAATTCCATTTTGCTACAATGTAATCTAGGAGCAATCTAATTCTCTCATAAATTTAATATTACTCTGTTTACATTATTTTCTATTTTTACTATAATCTCTTATTGAAAAAAAAAAAATTTAAAATAAAACATAAAAAAGCTTCTTTTTAGAGGTTACAATAAATAGTGTCAAGGTTTTACATTTTCGAGAGAATAAATACGGTATTTTATAGTTCAGAACTTTTTTTTACTGTAATTGAGATGAATATTCTATTGTCAATATTATATATGAAATAAATATTTAGCTTGTATTGAGAGCCATCAACTGATTGCTACGAGGCTAATAACTATGCTACTTCACATAAATATTTTAAAATGTTTCAAAATTCACGTTGCGTAATATTATCAATTAAAAAAATAACTTATTTAAGTGCTAATTTTATTTTAATTTCACCAGTTCATCTTTCATTTCTTATTTCAGAATATTCAACACGAATAATCTTTGGATGAAGCTGAAAACTATAGCAACCTTAGTAAAGGAACATACTTTAAATATGGAAATTATTGTTAATCCAAAGGTAAGTTAGATCACCAGAAAAAATGTCGAAATTTTTTAGAAATTTTAAACATATATTATTTAGTCATATTTTTTTTTAAAAAAAGTGTTACAGAAACATTTATTGTACTGAAAACTTTACATTGGTTTTCTTTTCAATCGTCAGCCATTAACATTTATTTAATATCAGTGTTTCATTATTATCTTTAAATGTTACACCCTGTAAAAAAATATTCTTGATAACTTTCAATATCCCAAGGTTTTAAACTTCTAAAAGAATCAAATATGTTTAAAAATAAAGCAATAAACTAATAAAAGTGCTTTGAAACAATGTATGTTATTTTCAAATAAACGAAAAACAGTGTTTTAACAATTTTGATGCCTTAATTGATATTGAATGGAGTCAATTTTTTCTTATCCTTATTATTCTCACAAAAAAATATTTATGTTCACTTCTGAAGATGAAAATAAATGAAGAAAGAAATAACCTATTTGCTTTCATTTTTTATATTTTCGTACGATGAGTTTGCTTCAAAAATAAAAACAATGTTTTTATGAGCTGACTCACCTGAGAAGATAGATTTTTTTTTAATTTTTGTTTATGTTACATCGTTTCGCTAGAATATATTTACTTTTATGTAACACTTATCCACTAGATGGCACTGCTAACTCATCACTTAAATGAAATTACTAAAGTTTGTTTTTTTTATGGCCAGACATCAAGGGTCATTGAATCTTGTAACGGTGTTTTCTTTTAATCATTTCGACGTTAATATTTCTTTTAAGGTGTGTTGCAATTTTTTTGTGCAGAGATTTATTTTTCTATTTATCACTCTTGTTCATTAGAGTTCTGTTGCATGGGTTATTTACTTTTCTCTCTTACTATGTTCTTGGAGCTTTAGAACAAATACTTTTCAAAAAGAAATAACTTTATTTTCTCACAAGTTTTAATTTCACGGGTGAAGATTCCGAAGGTGAATGGTTATTTTCTTCACTCTAAAATAATGCCCTTTTGTTGCTCATGAATAGTTAAAAATAAATTTTCTAGCACAAATTATCCTGTTTATAAAAGAAGAAAATTAAACCTATCTTTTCTTATAACGAGTAAGAATATTCTTAATGTTTTCAGCATATGAAATTTTTAATGTTATCATGAAAAGAGAGAATAAAATCTCTTCTTAAGAATTTGCAATAAAATTGTATAACAGACATATGTTTGGTTTCAAAGACTTCATTTTTAAGCATTTCAACATGGGTGCTTGGCTTAAAATTATGATATCATTTCCCTTAAAATAATTTCATCGTTTATGTAATAGTTGAAATAGTAAAAGGACATTCACATTCTGCATGTTAAAAAGAACACATTTTTATCCCTCTAATGGTACGCTTTAATTATATTAGAACAACACAAAATCGTAATTTATGTTTCACGTACTAATTTATATTTAAAATTATATTAATTTTTTAGTCGTTATTAATTTAAAGTCTTGTAATAATACAGCACTACATGCACTAAGTGATGATATTGCCTAAACTTAAGTTTTTTTATAGATAGTGTGTTGATTTTAAACTTGAATATTACATAGTATCTTATGCAGAGTCAAAATTTTAAATTATTTGCTTATACTTTAAATTATTTGCTTATACTTTAAATTATTTGCTTATAATTATAATGCTATATACAGTTTATAATAATCTATAAGGAAAGAAAATGATATATAGATTTATCAATGAAAGTAATATATTATCTATATTCTCTGTGCATAGTAACTCTTATAAAAATTCATGCCCAATAATTCTTATGTTTGAGTGATAATGCTATGAATGAATTATATAATAACAGTGAAAATTAGCTACGAAACTGAATTTTGCAATAATTTTATAATCTGTAATTTAAAAGGGAAAGTACATAAGATCTTTATTTTTATAATTTGAAGAATATCTGATATTGAGGCATAACTAATTTATTTATAAGGATCAACGTAATTTACATATACATAAGCAATATTTAACAGTTATATTGGTATACTTTTTTTTTATAATCAAGAGAGAACAAGATCTCTTGAGTTTTCAGTTAGATATCTTGTTTGGGATTGTGTTATTTTGAATACTACATCCATCTTATCTTAAATTATGAAATTCGAAATTAAATTATGAAATTCGAAATTAAATTATGAAATTCGAAATTAAATTATGAAATCTGCTTAGTTTTCAACTTGGGAAATTCTGAATCCCTAATACCATCTGAAGCACCAATCACATATTCAAAATCTCGATTCGAATTTCTGCCGGGGCACAGATGCCATATAATCCAGGATGTCAAATTATGGATTTGGCGATATTTTTGGCGTATTTTCTTGTAAATCTGGCAACCTGGTTTTTATTACATCATAGATAAGGAAACCTACAATAATTTTGAAGAAAATTCTGGTTTAGCAACCCTAGTATTTACGTCATCGCTCACGTCCCAGTATAATATCTTGATAACATTTCTTGATTACCAAAAAAAATTTAGAATTTGGCATCCTGGATTATATAGCATCTGTGCCTCTGCTGGTATATAGCAAAAATTGTACTTACTAGGGACAGATTTTCTTGGATAAATTACATCATGTTTTATAGTAAACGTTTTCTTCGAATTTTAGATGTTTCCCATTTTCCCAATTGGTTGACGTGCCTTTTTATAGCTTGTTTTTCATCGCATTTTATTTGGTAGAGTAATTTTCCAGCGTTGTTTAGCAATTCAAAGTTTCCAGGGAGGCTTATAGTGTCATATGAATATGATCTTATTTCGACGACGATTAAAATTCTAGGAGTTGGTGTAGTGGATGAAAATATTGTGGATTTCTTTTCGTCTTTTGCTTGCCAGCAAGAATAAATTTAATTCAAATTTTCATACTAGGTAAACCCTGATGGTGTTATTCTGAAATGCAACGGAGTTATTCGATAATGAAATAAAATGCTTCTCTAATTTTTTTAAATTTTTCATTGATTCTAATTTTTATTTAAAGGTTTTCACAATAAGTACACCTAATGTGCTATTTGTTTGGAGACCTAAGAGGGCATTGTTTTGAGCATAATTCCCTTTTTCATAACAAAATGTTGTATTATTCAACATTTTTTATTATCGATGCATCGTCCGAAAAAAAAACTTGAGGCAATCTCCGAATATTTAATACTCGTATGGTTAAATCATCAGAAGAATGCCCATTAAATCTAAATTTCAAGGCATTTTTATCTTCTAACGATATTGTCAAAAATAATATAAGATAATACCTATATACTCAAAGTATACTAATTCAAAATTCAGTAATGGCTCTTCACAATTATCATTTCAGATTTTTAAGGTTAATTTTTCTTATTTAATTTCTGCAAAATCTTTGCATTCTCATATTAATTGCTCGATCACAATTGATGAATTTACAATAATATCTTAAAACTAATTTCTTCATTATGAACATTTTTAATTGTGTATGACGAAAATCTTTTCACATTTTTGCTTGAATTTTTTCTGTCAATCTATTTTGTTTAAAAAAATATCTTAATTTGTAACAAACACTCAGAACCATATTTGTTACCTGATAAAAGCTCTTTCAATGCTGATAACTATGAATCAGTTTATGTTTTTTTAAAAATTTTCTGAAATGCTATGGAAGGTGTTGAAATTTACAGGCCAGCCCAGGAATAATTGTAAGAGATTCGATTGAGTCTTGTGCAATAACAAATTTCGATATTTTTCATTCTTCCAACCTTCATGATCCTGTTTAAATGTTTTTTTTTTGTATTGCATTTGATTAATACATTCTCAATATACAATTTTGCATGCTTGAGCAATCAGGACGATGACATGAAGGGCATTTTGCTAGCGCGGTGTCACATATTACACACAATGGACGGTTTAGGGTTATCAATTTAAATTCTCTACAATATTTCGAAGTTCCGACCTGCAAATTTGGTGCCTTATTGGATACCTGGTTGAAATATATTATTTTGGAAAGTAAAATCATTAAGACAATGATTTTCAATATTTTTAATTACTTATGTTTTAATACTGGGTAATAAAATTGAATTGTTTTAAATAAACACAGAATTTCACGAATATAAAATTTAAATTCTTCGGTTTTTCTTTTACTCAATTATTTTATCGATAACCTAGAATTATCAATATCTTTTTTATGTTAATAATGCCTATAATTCTCCAAAATAAACGGAAAGTTGAATGTGATAATGATAATGAATGGAGATTGAACGAAAGATGTTTTAAAAATAATAATTGCCCGTTCGAATAGAAATTTAAACTGTACCTCATTATAAACTATGCTTATTGAGGATTAAGCAAAATTTACATTTTTACTTCGATTGCGATTATAAATATCATCATTATCAGTACTATAAATATATGATAATAATGAGCATATAAATCTTACCAGAGCGTATGTGCGTAAGGATTTCAAAACTAATTCGTATTAAATTCGTATTAGAATTAAAATTCGCGTGTATATATATATATATACCAGTGGCGTGCGGAAGGTTTTCATATTTTCATACACAGGGTGTGCAAAGAACAACAACAACAATAAAAAAAAACATAAAAATCTACATTAAGCACTTCTCTAACTTTTAATTATTCATTTGTACACCAAATCCATACTTCTATCCGTATGACTAACAAAATAATCTCAACTACATGATCAAAAAACTATGTTTTTGACTGCAATAAGTGTAACATTTCTTTTTCTATTGTTATTAGAGATAAATTGTTAAATCTATTCTGGCTCATTGTATGGCGCACATAATTTTTAACTCTTTTCAATGCTGAAAATGATCTTTTTACGGAATCAGTTGAAAATGGAATTGCACAAATTAAATGTGCCAGTTTATTTAATTCTCTTAGGGCATCAGTCAAATTATTCAGCATTATATGCTGAGTAAGTTTCGATAAATTCATTTCGAGGTATGGCTCACTACGATGAAGAACACATAATTCATTAGTTAGCTTTACAAAATCGAAATGTTTTGCATAATCTTTCTTTAACAAAAAGAAGGCAGTCATTCGGGTACTTACTTTGATATTTCTTAAAAATACTGAAATTTAATAGTTAAAAAAATTTGATAGAATATAATTTTTTAAAACGGACATCTACTTGTCAGTAAATAGAGTCTATTATTTCATAATATTAATTTTTAAAATGTCGGTCTACACTTAAGTTTTGTAAATTTACATGACGGATTTTTTTTTTTTTTTTTTTTTTTTTTTTTAATTTGGGGCACCTACTACAGAAAAAAATCTCTTCACAAACTTCATCAATTGCAACAGAAGTTCACGTATTTTGAATTGCATATTCTACTTCCTCTACTTTTTGACTAAAGTATGCTATATTTAAGTTAGTTTTTTGAAAATTTTCAAACGTTCATCAGTATAACAAAACACCTTGGCAAAAATATTTAGGAGAAAATTATTGTTAAATTCTTCAAAAAACAAGTGATAACTCTTTGCAATATTAATTGTATCGTTATCCCAACCCTCTAGATTCTCAAAAATACTTTCAAATAAATCAGATAAGCCTTGCCTTTCGCTTTTTATGATATTTACCAAACAAGATATGAATAATTCCAAAGTTTTGTAGCTAATTTGGGAAATTTTCTTTTTATAATTTCATTTAAAATATGATTTCTTTTGTGGACACCGAAAAAATGAGGCTATATCAGAAATTGTTGTAAAAAATCATTTACCATCCCTTATAAACAATACAGATTGTGACAGAACTGAATTAAATATATCTTTAAAAAATATCTTTACTTTTATCTATCTTATATCAATAAAATATCTTTTACTTTTTTCTGCGTCCCATTCAACGCTCCTGCCATGACTGCCACCCCATCGTACGTTGGAGAAATCAGTTTGTTCTCACACCCCCAACTCAAAACCGTTTCTTGCACAGCATTACATGTGCAAGAAAGCTTCCGCTGAACCATCGTCACTAACATCCTTAAAATATAGAAATCTTTCCACTGGTGAACTACAGTTATTAACATATCCTAGCACAACCGATAGTTGCGATTTGTTTCTTTTACCTATTTTCTAATTTCTGAAATCACAATATTTTTTATCGATGCAATAATATCATTTACCTTCCATTAGAGGTTCCCGAAAATACAGTTGCAGTTCATAGATAGGTTGCTAAAAGGTTATTATACTTACTATAATTAAAGTTATATATTATTAGTTCTATATAATTTCCTCAATTAAGCGAATTTATATTCTCATTGTGTGCACGAAACACATCTTCTTGTTTTGCTAATTAATAAACTACATCTATTATAATCTCTTGAGAATATTTCTATTTCTTGTTACTTTTTCATTGTGTTGAACAATGGATGAAGCCTTTTGTTGATCTAACATGAAATCTCTCTTGACGGTACCAAATGTTTTTAATAGTATTACGGTATTTATGTGAAACTGTGTTTTTAATGTTTCTTTGTAGCTTCGTATTAACGTCTCTTCTCGAAAATGGATTTTGCAATAAATCTTTTATTATTGAGACAGTCGAGTTCTCCATTCTGAAGTGGGTTATTTATTATGAATATAAATTTAAAGAATACAACAAATAAAATATTTACCTTCAAGTAGTCTAGGTATAACAATAAAAATAGCTAAACTTATGAGAATTCTACTAGCACTGAAGCAAAATATCATGTCTTGTTGTATGGTGTCATATCGGCTGTGAAAAAGCAACGCTTCGGGTTTCCACGAAAAACTTCTTGTTCGGTCAGTGGATTAAACTATATTTATTAAATATATATATATATATAAATATAATTTAATTCCCACTAACAATTAATGATATTAAGTGTTTCTAACATTTGGAAATCATATATTCTGCGAAAAACATCTTGATAATTTTTAAAAACAAAACCGGGGATATGGTGTTCCAAATAGAAGTTATATACTGTACAATGAATGGTAAATGAGCGACTGGCTCGTCACCAAACGCCAGTCACTACGGTTGATGAACTGTGGCATCGTGTTGAAGCGGCATGGGCATCTGTAACTGTACATGCAATCCAATCTCTGTTTGACTCAATGCCAAGGCGTATAACTGCTGTTATTACTGCCAGAGGTGATTGTTCTGGGTACTGATTTCTCAGGATCTATCCAGCCAAATGTTTTGAAAATTTAATCTCTTGTTATTTCTAGTATAATATATTTGTCCAATAAATATCATTTTGTTATCTGCATTTCTTCCTGGTGTAGCAATTTTAATGACCAGCATTGTATATATATATATATACATACATATGTGTGTATGTATATATATGTGTATATATATATATATATATATATATATATATGTATATATATATATATATATATATATATATATATATATATATATATATATATATATATATATATATATATATATATATATATATATATATATATATATATATATATATATATATATATATATATATATATATATATATATATATATATATATATATATATATATATATATATATATATATATATATATATATATATATATATATATATATATATATATATATATATATATATATATATATATATATATATATATAAGATAAGCATGTTAAAGGAAACAAAAAATTAATTAGTTTCACTCTTATTAACTATTTAGTTAGGTTTTTAATGGTTTATAATTTCACATTATAAAAATGCTTTACTTTTTTTTATCATACTATATCAGAATATATTTTACGTTAAAATATAAAAATTATTTTTATATATAAAAATACTGTGTCTCTTATAATTTAATGTTCCGGTTTAATGTCCCTCATAATTTAATGTTTACATTACATTAAAGTAAATCCAGATTACTTTAATGTGATGTACAACGTCTGGCTCTTTGTACATTCGGTAGATTTCTGTATTGTGTCTTCTGCGCTAGACACCATTTTCCTTCGTACCCCCAAAGATACTTCTTAAAATCCTGCATTCAAAAAGGCCCAACAGCCTTTCCTCTCTTACAGTCTAAGTCCAAGTTTCTGAGGCATAGGTCAAACGGGACGGATAAGCGTTCTATTGATCTGTAACTTAGTTTTTAGTGATAATTTAGTTTTTAATAAATGTTTTAGACCAAAAAAGGCTATTTTAGCTGCAGTTAAACGTCTTCTTATTTCTCCTGAATATATATATATAGGTTTATAGAAAATAAATATTTGGGTCAGTTAATTAAATGTATGTATTTCACTTCTCTTTTATATACATATATATAATATTTTTGTATTTGTTAAATTGTATAATTTACACACAAATATGTGTGTTTGTGTTTGTTTATGTACATAAATTATACATTTTAACAAATAGCAAAATAATTTTAGCAAAAACAGAGTTATTTTAAAAATTAAATTACTAAATCAAAATTCAAATGAAAACATTATAAGTTTCGGCACAAATTGAAAAAATGATATAATTATATTATATTATATATCTCAGAAAATGGGTATTAAATGCATCTGATCAAATTTTATGCTGTTGGAGATGAAAATAAATGTGAAAAGTGGAAGAGAGAGAGAATATTTAAAATCTTTATTGTAAGTGAAATGAAATTCAACAATTTACAATTGACGTGATTATTAGGAAGAGATACAAATTGCATTCGCTGCTTCAGACGATCCATTTGCTTAGCGATAATCAATGGAGATCTTTAGGGTAATATATCACTCGCACAAACTCTCAAGTTAACCAGTATGTTATGACAATAAATGTCAACGCACTGCTAATATAGATCGGACAGCTCTAAGATTATGTTAATTTGGGTAGTTAATCTTTCAAAGTTTATCACTTCGAAACTTGTGGGGCGGAAAATTTGATGAATAATACTTCAGACGAGGGTGATGAAATAACAAATTGTAGAAAGAATCTTAAAGTGTTTAATAGTATTTTATACTTTAAGTAGTTTTAAAAGAATTGAAGACATAATCATATGAGATTCTTTAACTCTAGGAAACTCGCGTTCACTTAAAAGATGCTATTTTGGCTATTATTTGACTAAATGTCGTAGAGAACCTATAGTTTTTCAAGAAGAATTTTCATTGATAAGGAGACATATTTCTGTGTTAAAAGGGATGAAACTAAAAATTAACCGACCACATACAACTTTTAGAAGTACATACTGAAAGCAGAAATATCTCCCATTGTTTAATAGTGGCTGGGATATGATCCGAGATTTTCTCATTGGCGATACCATTCTATCACTATGTTAGGATACATTGAAAGATAATGGTAGTTCAACAACTTTGTTGCGGTAAATAAACAGTCATTAAAAATAAACTCCATAAACATTGGATAAAAAAAGTGCATGGATCATGAGAAATATTTCATGCAATTACAGTGCTGCTGCATAATCACCATAGTTTATTTAACACGGACATGCTGTGCTATATTTATTTAATAGCAGGAAATATTTTCCAAATTTTTGTTGTACCTATAAGTTATGGCGCAGTTTGTCCTTATTTGGACATTGCGCCATTAAAACCAACCAACCAAGCACCAATAAGTTTAAATTCATTGAAAGAGATTACACATCTTCTGTCGCACTAATTGAATGGAGCCACATTTTGCGACATTTTAGCCACAAGTATTTCATTAATCTACCACCTATAACTGGTTATAGTACATCATTGCTGTTAAAAATACTCAAGCTGATAACTAAACAGATCCGGCCATTAACTCAATAGCTCGTGGTTGGGTTGTCACTTTTGATTTGACTAATTATATAGTTGTTTGGAATCAATTTAAAAGACTATAAATTCATCTTGAATTGAACTCTGAAGAGTATGCAAAAAGTAATTCTAGATCTACAATTAAACTAACCCAATTCCGTTAAACATGAATATGGCCCTAATGTTTTCTAGAACTGCTTCAAAAACTACTTCATGTTAATATTAGATGGATTAGAACATTAGATGATTAAATTCTTCTGCGATCTAAAGAAAGGTTTTATCTTATGTAGCAGGATATAACTAATTTTCTAAGCTTCAGTTATTTGTTTATAATTACCTATTTTCGTTTTATTTTAAAGGAACTATTCACGGCCAAATTCTACGCAAAATGTTTGTAGAGGAGTAGTTTTGATGCCGCGTATCTAACATTATAAATCACTTAAAAAAACCTTCGATGATTAAACTAAGAGTCTTATGGGAAAAACATTTATTTTTTGCTTGACGCGAGTGAAAAAGCAGAAAATGTGTTCACATATTCCTTCAAAAGCAATTGCACCAAGTAGAAAATTGCAACATCTATTTCGCGCTATTGAATAATAGACTAGATAGAATACGGAATATTTCACTCTAAAGAATATGTGTGTGCAATTTTCATCACGATAAATTTTAGGTTTTTAATATTGAGGCTAGAGACCATTGTTTTCTGTCAATCTCGATTACATTGTTTTTTATGCCAAAGAATTTAGGATACCTACCAATTATCTGACATTTATGTACCATTCAATTGACTTAAGAATTAAAAACATTACAAGGTATGACATTAACGCATAGAAAACTTGGCTTATTTATTGCTAAATTTGACCTAAAACATTTTACTTTAGTTACATTACTTAGATGCATTTTTTAGTAGATAGTTAAATTTTACTGTTTTGAATGAAATGAGTTAAATATTGATTAGTCGTTATAAAGCATACCCATAACTTAGACTTACAACAGAGACTGTTCAATAATTGAAAACCTTTTATAACCATTTTTTTCTCATCTATTCCTTATTGAATTTTCTTTTAGCGGCAACATTTACAAATAAACTTATAGAAATATTTCTCCAACATTAATTTGGTAATTATTTCATTAAAAAAAAAGAGGGAATTACTTTAAAATATATTATTCTTGTCACTGTAAACAAAATGAAAATTAATAAATAAAGACTATAAGTAAAATATTTATTGTTTGTGCATTATGTTTCTCGAGTGTTCATTTTATCAGATGGCAGAAAATATGCGAAGGAAATGTATGTGTGAGTAACTGTTTAAAATTTTAATATAATTAATCTTTATTTAAGATAATTACTTACAGACGTCTTTCAATTATATTTAATGACTAATATAAACATTTACTTTAATTGTTTTATTAATTTGTGGAGTTGGTCTAGTATTATTGGAATGAATTGGACCGTCTGGTATTAGTAAAAACAACACTTTAATTATTAGTATTAAGATTAATATTTTGTTTATATATGTATATATATATATATATATATATATATATATATATATATATATATATATATATATATATATATATATATATATATATATATGAAGTGTAGAGTGTAGTTTCTTGAATAAGAGGATCGCGTATCTATTTATTACACCACGATAATAATAAACATTTATCCTTTTATTTTAGCATCTTGATAACGGAATGAATATCATTCAACTAGAAACAGCTGCTGGTGCGGCGATGAAGGATTTTGAAGGCGCAATAGGTTTTGCTGAAATATTTGTTTATTATTGAATTTCACTGTATAATTATTTATCAAGTTTTACGTATAATATTTTATGTTAATATTATTATTGATACATTTAAATTATAAAACTTTACCTAAAATGCAATTAGAATTAAGTATACTTATTTCATAATTGCTGTTTTTCATGGAATTATTAATTAATTGAAAAGACTTAAGTAATGAACTATAAATGAATTACATAATGCGTGTTTATAAAAATGTATAAAATCTTGTGACATCGAAACGAACAAGACTTAGAAATTTATTTGAAGCAATACTTAAAAGTTCTCAGGAGAATTAAGAAGGCGAAAACAAAATTACCTCTAAGCTCCCAAGAGAAAAATTTCATTTTAGAAAGAAGATCAGTGTTTTTTCGTGGCATTGAATCCTTATTGTTTTCTTCAAGGTGGTCAGTGTAAGAAAAGTTCGGCAAGATAAAATGTACTTACACGGATAGACTGGGGCATTAAGTGAAGTATAAGAGGTTAACTTTATTTTGGGAACAAGGCTTGATGATGTTACTTTATATCTTTTCGGTAATCCAGTTAAAATGACCAAGTTTTGGGGATTTAATTTCTTAAACTAAAGAAGAAACTGAATCTTATTTATTTCTTCTTAAAAAATAATTTCCTAGTGGTGTTTGTTTACTTTGAAATGTTGGTAATCATATCGATATAAAAATTTAACCTTACACATAAATACCAGTGCTTATATCTGATAAAATGTAAGCATTTTTAGCTCTTATAACTGATTTGAATTGCATTAAATATTACTGTAAAAGATTCTTTTTTCTTAAGTGGAATCTATTAGATGGTTATTAATATGTCTTGACAAGACATATTAATAATCATAAATATTTTCAAAGATGTTACTGTACAAGTTTACATTTTAACTGGAATTATTTAGATGACAATTAATATTTCATCAAAATTTTCAAATGCAATTTTAAAAAAGAGTAATTTTGTTAATATTAAATAAAATCATTATTATAGAATGTATTTTTTAAATTTACCGGAAGTTTCTTTTTATAATTTTAGTGGAATTATTCCATAATTTATTTTTTTACCAAAGTACAGAAATAAAAATTATGATAACATTCATCAAATCTTTCTTTTGAAATAAAATGTACAGTTAAAACAGCTTTTAAATTATTCTTTTTATTATAATTTTGCTTTAATATTTATATATTGTCAACATGATGTAATTTTTCAGATTAAAGGAATTTAAATTTAAGAAAATTATAAAATTTATACAACTAAATTAGAATGTAGAACCTGATTTTAAATTTAAATTATATTTGTTTAATTAAATGGTTTATTCGCGATTTACATTTCATGGTTGAGTTGTAATTACATATCATGATTAACATTTGGATTAAAAAATGTTTCATTCAACTTCTTATAAATTTAACAAAAAATAAGCTATTTTGATTACGTATATTTTCAAAAAATATGAATTTGTGTTTAATTTTTTAATACAAACGTGTCGAACGGAAAATAAATAGCCCTCATATTTTATTATTAATTAATATTTTATTATATTTATTGTTATTTATGCAATTATTATTATTTAATTTTTCATTATAATTTTCATCTGGGTAAGACCATAAACAGAATACTGAAACATCATTCTAAAATTTTTTTTTAAACTATATCCGAGATATTGTTGAATCATTTCATGCCTTAGCTAAAATCCTATCAAAGGAATATATTTTAAATTATACACAAACTTTAATGTAAAGTCTCATCAAATGCTATATTCTGTCGGATTACAATATACAAGATACATATGAATCATTGTATTCTGACAGCATGTTGGATTCTGAGTCAGAATTTCTGTGAATATGTAATACAGCAGATTGAATGGATCTCTTCAACTATTGAATTTAATTTTCTAAGGATTATTTGAATAATTTAAAGGATTGTATAATAATAATGGAAATATAATTTCCAGAATATTATAATGCTGGCGTGAATTAATTCTTCATAATTTGGTGGAAAGTGCTGATAGTTTTTTTATTTTTAATAGTTTTTCTTTTACAAATTATATGTTTATTTATTTGCAAGGATTCTAATTTACTATGAATGTTAAAATGTTTTACTAAGAAATGTATTCATTTGTTTTAATTTTCTTAAATTTATCATTGGTATATTGAATATTGCATGATTTTATCAAAATTAACAATTATTAGAATGAATCTTATAGTTTATATACCAATTATGGTTCTAATAATCTGATTTTAATTTACCACACAAATTCAACAACTCAACTTGCAGATTTAACTAGAGAGTTTATTATAGGTAAGATAATAAAATGGTAAATATAATGACAAAAGTAGTGATCCATGAATTTATTATTAGTAAAAATTATGTCATTTATTTTACATAATAATATATTCATATATTTTTATGCGAATTATATCTTTCACTTATTATTGCTTTAAAAATAATTCCTATATAAATTTCCTTAATGTTTGAAAAATCAAGAGCACGTATTTTAAAAATATTCCTCATATAACAATAAATTATTATCATACAATGTAAACAAATTAAAGTGAATTTTTGAAGACAGTTATTATATATATCAAATTAATGAACACATCATTTAAATAGTCTTTATTCTAGTTTTGAAAAATTCTTCATTAAATAAAAAAATCACCTCCCCCCTTTGTAACTTCTGATTTTTATATTGTATTAAATTATTCTGGTTTCTTTCATTTCTAAATATGCTTTTAATATAACATAGAACAAAATAATCTTTTTAATTAATATAAAACTGATACCGTACCATAATCTTGTTTGATATATTAGATTGTGTTGTATTTTGGCTCATGCAAGAGATTGGGCTATTGCGATTAAGTTAAATGACAGATTATATTAATCGGCTGTCTCTTTTTGCCAACGAAAAAACCGTTAAACAAAAGTAATCTGTAACATATTTTGAAATTCGGTTTAGTGATGAACTCAATATTATCAATACAGCACCTGTCTCATTGGACGACTATTGGGGATAAGGCAATTTTGAATATTTTAGACTTTTTGACATGACTTTCTATACTCTGTGCATTTTCAATGGGTTCCTTCCCACGAAATCGCAGATAGCTTGGCCAAGTCTGCCACTGCTGACACCTTGCAGGGAAACGCTATTGTAACGTTTTTGAAATCTCCACTTAAGAAAGATGGAATTAAAAGCAATTCGGAGAGATCCGCCAGCCTACTATTGGTGCTTTGGGAGAAAACCTCGTTGGTGTCTCCAGTTCAGTATCCCCAGGATACAGCAGACTGCTGTTTCACGTTTTTTGAGTAGCCACATGAGGTCCCTTTCTTTTCAACAGGGCCGGAAAGTCTTTCTGGAGTGTCACTGGTGTAAGGCTGATACTCCCCGAGACATATTCTTGACTGTCTGAATTTTACTGTGAACGAAGTTTTGGAGAATCCTATTTTATTTTCAGACTTTTTAATGATTTTTAGTTTTATAGAGATGGCTTAGCTTAGCTACACCATCTGGGATTAGAAGCAACAACAACAGACACTCAATTTGTATGATCTGACACTATCCTCTTCACGTTACGACATACTAGTTGAAAGGAAATTTAACAATATAGAACTTTCAATGTTCAAAAAGGCCATTTTAGCATGGTATTTGTTGCACTGGGGAGGATATCGTCTATTCCTTTCTCTCCATGTTTCAGCACACTTCTTCAGTAAGTTGCCACGATCTATGCCATGCACTAAGTATTATGACAATGCTTTCCAATAAGATTAGAAATGTTTTAAGCGAATCATTTTTGATAACACAATCAGGAAGGATTAAGTTATATATAGCTTTTATCAAATTCATTTTTTACTACCTTTAAAATAATAATTTCATTTAAAGCCTCGTTAAAAAAACTGGATGTATTTAACTGTATTTCAGATGGTGTTGTTTGCATATTTTCCATTGCTAGCATTTTTCACAACAGCCCATACTGTTTCGTTGCTTAACTTATCTTTTGCATTTTTATTAAGATAGCTTAGAAGAGAAATATTTTTAAGAATCTTTTAACAAGTTTGAAATAAATTCGAAGTCAATAAAGAAGCTGTATTTGAGCAGGATTAAAACAATTCTATTTTTTTATTTGATTAAACCTATTACACAAATTGTTGTTGTTGTCGTGTGACAAGTGCAAAAAGGAAAAAAAGAAAAAGTAAAAAAGTCAAGTCATATGGGACCAAAGGCACAGGTCACATTTTTAGCTTTTTCCGTATAAAGGGTGTCATGGTAGCGATTGGGGTCGATGTTGAAGAGGGTCGAGGTGACAGAGATGGAATTGAAGAAATTCTTTAGATCCAGTGGAATTCCTACGAAGTGCCTACATTCTGCGTAGATTTAAGATCCGTCGGTCATAATTTTCATACCCCTCATGTGCCCAGTCATCATTCTGTTGATGGTAGAGTGATACCATGGTCTGGATTAAGTTCCAGTAAGCACCATTTTTTCTGTAGTTCTCCGCAGAGCTGATGTCTTGCGACGGCATTTGCATCAGAGCAAGTGATAGTTCGTGGGAGGGAGATTGATATTGCTAGTCTCCTTGATGAGGGAGTCCACCTGTTCTTTTCCTTCAATGTTAACATGTGCAGGGACTCATTGAATGGTGCAGGTTTTCTCCCTTGCAATTATGGAGGACAGAAGTGCTTTGATGTCTTGGGCAAGTCTCGTTTTACCTCCTTTAATGGCCTTCAGAGCAAATTTACAGTCAGAGAATATGTTGAGGACAGTCAAGGGGACTGACTGTGTGAGGTAAAGGGTATTGCACAAATTAAAAAAAAAAAAAAAAAAAAAAAAAAAAAAACTTTTTAACTCTATTGATAAATACAAACACACTCATATTTACCTGACTTTGTAATATTATTAAGGAAATTACAGATTATGAGAAATGCTTTTGAAATCGTAAAAATGTACAGTTTTTTTATTAAGTTAAAAATAGGTATTACGCTTATACTTAATAAATATAGCTTAGATTTTTTAATTAGTACAGACTCATTTTTTTCATTGCTTAGGTATAAATGTTCCTAGAAGTCGCTTCTTGCCTGTAAAAAAGACTTCCGATCTACTGTTGGTCATGAGTAATCTTTATGACATGAAGAATGGCAGTTTGACCATGAGCACCAAGAGGGCGTTCCCAACAACTCCTTTGGTCAAGTTAGGGGACCAGCACTTCATGAAGGCGAGTAGGATTCACACACACGCACACACACACACACACACACACACACACACACACACACACACACACACACACACACACACACACACACACACACACACACACACACACACACACACACACACACATATCCTCTTAAGAGAATCTTATTAATTACCACAACAAGAAATTGAGTCACTAATTACTGTAATTTGAAAATTGATTATAAACAACATAGTTTAATATTAAATGCAAAAGTGTTTACTTGTATATGAATTGTTGTATCTTAAACTTGACAGCCTCTTTAAATTAGAGTGATGAAAATGCTAAATTTTCGTTATAATTTGTAATTTTATAATATCAATTATATTAAAAAATCTCATTTAGAAGGAATATCACTTATAAAATTGTTTTAAATATATAGTAATCCTTACTCAAGACATTTTGTAATAATCAAGATGATTACGCCAGAATTCTTTTCATTTAATAACAGCTTATGAATCTTAGAATAAGTTAGTTAATTAAGCTAGTACTTGCAACAATATATATATATATATATATATTGTTGCTAGTACTATATATATATATATATATATATATATATATATATATGTATGTATGTATGTATACATATACACATATATATATATATATATATATATATATATGTATGTATGTATGTATACATATACACATATATATATATATATATATGTATATGTATATTTGTTGACTAGATAAAAGTTCAAATGTCCATTATTTAATTGTTATTTATTTTTGAAATATGAATTTGGATAATAAGGATTATCTTTCTTGACAAGATAGTGAACGGTAGGTCAAAATATCTAATTCTATTCCAAATATCATGAGTAATCTTTATGACATGAAGAATGGCAGTTTGACCATTCTTCATGTCATAAAGAAAAACAAAAATTCAAATTCAAAGTAGGGTTGTTCAGTGGTAATATTTTAGTTAAAATGAGGTCAAATGAATTATGAAAATATTTAGGATTAAATTTAACAAAATTAAGGATTTTAAAGAGTTATACATTTACAAAGAAGAAAGATACACAGATGTTACGAATTCGAAGTAGTTCAACAAATTCTCCACAAAGAAAAGAAAAAAAAAATTATTTTTTGAGTCTTGTGCATGCGCAAACGAAATAAAGTTCAAGGCTGCGCAGAAGGGAAAACGGAAAAGAGTTTTACGTCGCAACAGATAATAGTGAGGAAAAAATATTCGATACAAATCTATCAATAGTTTGTGCATTTAAAATAGTAATATTTTTTCTTATTTTTTAGAAAATGCCTATAATACAATGCTTAAGAAATAACTCATATGTAACTTTGTAATGATTTACTGTACCTTAATAAAATATTTTTTAATTAGAAGGTTTCTTCTTAAAAAACACCTCTTAGTAATTGGTCGATATTCACATATTGTAAGGAGAAAACATGGAATATTCTAAAGTAACGCCCCATTAGATGTGCATGTAGGAAGCCAAACACTTATCTTTCTTTATACAACATTGGCTAGGATCGAACTTAAGAGCGCCCACTTCGAAAAATCCGGTTCTATCACTATGTCACATCTCGAGTTTTTCCATGGTAGTTATAGAAGTGTTTGTATTGAAGAAACATTTACTTAGCTATTTATACTTTTTAAAGTGGATATCTTATTTTATTCTAATTACGTTTTGAAGCCTTAGATTTGTTTATTTTATAGAATAGAATGCTGAATTTTGAAGATGTTTAAAGGTCGGGTTAGGTTTAGGATTTCTCATAAAACACGCTATTGCAAGTTATTCGTGAATATGCTGCTGTTGTTGCATCAACGTATATTCTGTACCTAGCACTTTCATGAATACGTGAAAAAGCTAATACCCTCACAATTGGCGAGCAAATGACATTGTTGAAGATTGCGACATTCAAAAAATAACCATCCTATAAAAAATAATGCAGAGAATTCAAAAAGTATATAGAAAGTTTCTTGTTATAGATTACAATTATGAAGAAATATACAACTATATAACATATATAATTAAATTAGTTTTAATCAAGTTATTCTGATTTTAATTAAATTCTGCTTCACCAAAAATAACAATAAATATTAAATATGTTAGGTGGATCACATATTTATATGGATTACTTTTTCTTATTCTAATTGTGAAGTATTTATTTCTCAAAGAAGTTATCACACAAATGGAACAAAAATATTATATTCTCCACATGTTTCATTAGTAAGTTTGGATAAACCATACATTACCATCCGTATTTTTATAATATTTTTAATCGCAATGCATGTAGTAGACAAAGCCATCAGATTAAAAAAAAAACGTCATTATTTATTCAAACTCTTTCACGACGTAAGAAAGGTTAATGATTTAGAATGAGTCTTAACCTCTTTTGTTTGGAGCAAAGTATTTATACAAGGTACATCTTGCTTTTTGAAGATAATACTTCAATCTATATCAAAAGAAATATCTAATTATTTGAAACGCACTGAAAAAAATGCAAAATTTTGCAATAGCTGTTTTCAGTTTATGACATATTTACATTATTTTGAAAAAACTGAATACGTCATTTGGAATCAGAAGCAGTTGTGTTTACTCAAAATTTCACATCAAAATACTAAATTATTGCTTGTGAAATTCCATTCATATAATCTGTAGAGAAATGTAATTTTTATAAATATTATAACCATAAGTTTTGAATATAATTTAAGATTTACGAGTTCATGATAAAATAATATATTATTCTAGATGCCTGTCATTTCAATGAATGTGATATCATGAAACTGTGAAATTTATATTTCGAAAGAGAATTCATACACTATTTTATATTAACATTTATTTTAGGTACGAGATTTCTTGTCCAGGTTTGCTACCATTCCAGATATGTTGGAATTAGACCATTTAACAGTATCCGGAGATGTTACATTTGGTAGAGACGTTTCCGTTAAAGTAAGCTTAAAAATTGAAAGAGTTTGTATACATACATATTTAATTTTATATATATATATATATATATATATATATATATATATATAGCATTAAAATTTGGTGATTTTTGACGAGATTCTTAGCAACTTTGTGATCTTCGACGATATTTTGGCGAGATATTTTTTAAAAAATTAAGATTTTTTTATATTTTTAGATTTGATTAATAAATACACTGAAAGGCATCACCGAATTTTTTCCAAAGTCTTGGAAAACTGTTCAATAAATTGTTGCAATCGTTTTCTTTAACTTGTGTCTTTGCACTTTTTTGTTGTAGATATTGCTCTAAGTGCAAACTCCTTATCACCTTATCACAACATTTTCGCACAAATATTTTACAATATGAAATCTGCTCAATTGGGACTATTTTTATCTGTCTTTTCATTTCTAGCATTATACATATATATATATATATATATATATATATATATATATATATATATATATATATATATATATATATATATATATATATATATACACTACTGGCCATTAAAATTGCTACACCAGGAAGAAATGCAGATAACAAAATGATATTTATTGGACAAATATATAAATATATTATACTAGAAATAACAAGTGATTAAATTTTTCAAACATTTTGGCTGGATAGATCCTGAGAAATCAGTACCCAGAACAACCACCTCTGGCAGTAACAACAGCAGTTATACACCTGGGCATTGAGTCAAACAGAGATTGGATTGCATGTACAGGTACAGATGCCCATGAAACTTCAACACGATGCCACAGTTCATCAACCGTAGTGACTGGCGTTTGGTGACGAGCCAGTCGCTCGGCAACCATTGACCAGACGTTTTCTATTGGTGAAAGATCTGGAGAGCGTGCTGGCCAGGGCAACAGCCGAACATGTTCAGTATCAAGGAATGTCCGTACAATACCGGCAACATGCGGTCGGGCATTATCCAGCTGAAACGTAGGGTTTCGCAGGGCTCGAATAAAGGGTAAAGCCACAGGTCATAATATACCAGAAATGTAACGTGCACTGTTCAAAGCACCGTCAATGCGAACAAGAGGTGACCGAGACGTGTATCCAATGGCACCCCATACCATCACGCCAGGTGATGGGCCAGTATGACGATGACGAATGCACGCGGCCAGTGTGCGTTCACCACGATGCCGTCAAACACGGATGCGACCATCATGATGCTGTACACAGAACCTGGATTCATTTGAAAAGATGACGTCTCGCCATTCGTACACCCAGGTTTATCGGTGATCACACCATTGAAGGCGCTTTTGTCTATGACGCAGCGTCAAGGGAAGCCGCTGCCATGGTCTCCGAGCTGAGAGTCCATGCTGCTGCAAACGTCGTCGAACTGTTCGTGCAGACACTTGTTGTTTTATAAACGACACCGTTTCTTGATTCACGGCTCGTGACGTGGTTGCGCGATCCATTACGGCCATGCGGATAATATGCCTGCCTTTTCGGCGGCTAGTGATAGGTGGCCGTTGAGATCCCACATGGCGTTCCGTATTACCGTCCTGAACCCAACGATTCCATATTCTGCTAACAGTCATTGGATCTCGACCGACGCGAGCAGCAATACTGCGATAAGATAAACCGCAATCCCGGTACGCTACAATTCGACCTTTATCAAAGTCAGAAACGTGCTGGTACGCATTTCTCCTTCTTACACGAGGCATCACAACAACTTTTCACCAGGCAACAACGTTCAAATGCAATTTGTGTATGAGGAACCGGCTGAACAATTTCCTCATTTAAACACAATGTTGGTGTCGCTACTGGCGCCTACTTTGTCTGAATGTGCTGAAAAGCTAATCATTTGCATATTATAGCACCTTCTTCCTTTCGTATAAAATTTCACGTCTGTAGCATGTCGCCTTCTTGGTGTAGAAATTTTAATGGCCAGTAGTGTATATATATATATTAATTATTTCGATTAAAAGTAAAGTAAAAGTTAAATAATATATAAATTACGAAGAGTAAAATAAGAATTCCTTCAGGAATTTTTTTTTAACAAAATAAAAGAAATATAAAGCACTAAGAATAGTGCAAAATGGAAAAGATTTTTTTAAATTAAAAAGTTTTTAATGAGAACAAAATTAATCATTTCACAAAGGAAAATATTCTGAGCAATATAAAAGGAATAAATAAAAATGGAAATTAAAAACAGTAATATTGGAAAAAATATTTTGAAAAAAATTATGATAAATTTCCTATTACATTTTCTCAAAATATTAATTATGATCCTGTTTCAGTGTATAAATGGAAAAAACATTTTGAACCATATGTGTAAATATTGTAAAATATAAACAAATGAAATATTTCCAAAGCTTTTGATATATATATAAATAATTTTTCATATAAATAATTTTTCTTCTATAATTTTGCTTTTTATTAAAAATGTAATTTATTTTAGATGAGAGAAAATAATATTTTTTTATAATTTATCATAAGTTTTTTTTATAGCTACTTTAAAATGTCATCAAAAATGATCTTAAATAATTAATTAAAAATTTTATTTATAAAATGAACTCAGGAACTTTATAATATATTCATTTATTAAAATGAATAAATTATTAACAGGAAGCTTCTGCCATTATTTTGAAGTTTCTATTAATTTTTTTTTTGCTTTTTTTTGACCTCATTAGTGCTGATTATATTTATATGTCTGAGTAGGAATGTGATAAATAAGGCTAAATGCTCTAATTAAGATCGCACTGTTTCTTTTTGTGATTCATAAATATTCATTAATTTACATTAAAACTCTTTATGGAACTACAATTTGCTTTCATAAAATATGTAAACGCGGTAATGAATGAGGCTGCTGTAAACATGCATAAAGATGTCTAATTTCTTTCTTGCTCCACTCACGCAATAACTGTTATTTCATATTTTTTACATTGTATGAAGAAAAAAAGCAGTTTTTTTGATAGTGTCATTTTGAAAGTGAAGATTCTGCAAAAGTTAGAAATCACATTAAAAGATAAAACGCTTTAATAAACATATAATTTTTTCTCTCTTTCTAAGTTTAATTTATATTAAATACAGAACTGATCATTTTTCTTTTTTGCAGGGTACTGTCATCATAATTGCTAATCATGGTGATCGAATAGATATTCCAAATGGAGCTTGTTTAGAGAACAAAATTGTCTCCGGAAATTTACGTATTTTGAGTCACTAATTGTTGTGTTGTTAGGTATTACATTCTTGAGAAGCAAACAATTAATTTTTCTGATATGATGATAGTGATAGTTAAAAATATTGATTAGAATTTGCTAGTTACTTTACAATAAATATGTTTCAAATGATATCTAAATTTTTTTTTAACTTTTTGCAATCAACGATTGAGTTTAGAACTTGCAGCTATGGTTTTACATGTGAAATGTTTACTATATGCTACATTTTTCATTATGGTAAATACACTTTCACCACTGCACTTTCAAATCATTTGTACAGAAATTATATATAATAAAATACTTTTCTTATACCTAGTGTGTGATTTATTTCTTCTTTTTTTCTCTCGTTTTTCTCTATTATTTATTAACATTAATTTGCATAGAATGTTACAAAGTATTAATTGTTTTATAAATAACATATAAAGATGGGAATAAGTTGCTCTGAATCTAAAAATTCATAATAAAACGAATCCATATATGTATTTAAATAAATATTTCAAATCGCTTGTAACACACATACCTATGTGTGTGTGTAACGAGAAATTATAAAAATGTGAACGAAAGAATTTTTTTTAAACATTTATACACAAAATACCGAGTTAAATACTTTTCTCGAATAAAATTAGAATATTCCTATTAATAAACTTTTAATATATTGATAAACAAAACGTAAGCAACAGGTGTCTTTTATAATACAAACCCACTAGAAATTATTAGAAAGATATGAAATTCAGAAATGAGGCAGTATTTTGTACTTAAACGATGACGAAAGTATGGTAGTGCAAACAGGCATACGATACATATACAGTATCACATCAAACATAAAAGGTCCTATTGAAAACATAATATCATTAAACATGAGTGTCTGTTTAAGGAGAGGAACTACAAGCTGATTTTCCTTTGTGCAAAATATGCTTTCTACTTACTGCAATAATTATTTTGCATGTATCTCCATATTCAACACCACATTGTCCAACATTTTTTGAGATAAAAGTGCCTAATTTTCAATCAATCTCTATTTCAATCAGTCTCTATTTCTTGAGTGCTCTCTAGAGAGCATAATTCTGTCGCAAGTTTTCTACTAAAAGAATTCCACACATGTTCTATGTGGTTTAAATGAAGGGAGATCGCTGGCCTGACCAATCGACTGATATCTTCAAATTCTTATAGCTGCTGAATAGGAAGAATCCAACATAGTAGTGCATAGTCGCCCATAAAAACGAAGTCAGCTCTAAAATAAATATGGGAAGAAAGGATGGAAAACGGGTCAACAGTTGGTCTTTCGAATAAATAGAACGGAACGGTAGGGCGTTTGTAAGTTATTAAAGCCTTAATATACAGATCTTCCTCTATGCTTTTTTTTTTTCTTATTGTTGCCATGGAGGTAGGAAATGACTCATGTTAAGAAGGATCAACTCCTTTTAATAAGTGATCACTTGTTACAGAATCTATTCTGAAAACATAGAACTCAGTCCACCCATTCAGCATAATGCATTCCCAAACAACAACTTTTGGACCACCACAATGAACGATTTCTTTCTCTGATATTACTAAGATGATACCGTGTCCTAACCTTTTTCCAAACCAAATGGAGTTGGGCATCTGTTGTGACACTGAAGCGATTCTCTTTCATAAAGAGGCCACGATTCCTTTGAAGATATGTGTCCAAGTTTTATGCTGTTTTCAAAAGGATACAGTTTTGAACTCGGTGGTCGATTTGGAGAGTTTTATGAAAGAGTAGAGACACACTAAACCACGGCACTTCTCACTCTTTCGCTACAGAAGGTTGCTGAGAAATAGCATTTGTTGCCTGATTTTTGTGCTCTTTTTATTCGAGGACGATTTATCGGTCATGTACTGCAGTTTCTTTGAGAAGCCACCTACAACCTTTTAGTCACGTCATTTTACCCGATTGAAAGCCATCCAAACCACAGATACGAACAGCTGTATCTATGATTTGGAGGATGGTTTTTAGTCAGGCGAAATGACACTTTAGGATATTTCGATCTCATCAGCTACACTACGCCCGTCTTCAAGTTTTACTATCATTTTTTCCTCGTGCGATATCGCCCAGGAGATTTCTTCTAATCATATTTTTTTAAAGAACTCACTTGTACTTGCAGAAGATGGCTTTCACTGCGTCTCTCTCAGTCCTCATATATATATATATATATATATATATATATATATATATATATATATATATATATATATATATATATATATATATATATATATATATATATATATATATATAACTTCTGCATATGTTGCAAAGCAAAGCTTCATAAGGAAAACTGTAATTCTTAAGAACGCCTTTTATGTGTTTTGGCTAGGCTATCTACTTAAAAATTAAAACTTAATCTTTGATTAAGTTCTGTCACCAGTGTATCACACATGTTAGTATCTTTTCATTTAAATGAAAAGTCAAGTTATTTTGATTTACAAGATTCGTATGCTTATGAAGTTTCCAAAATTATAAATTGCCTTTTTTAATTAATAACTTTTATTTGATTTTGCACTTTTTTTGCATCAGTGTATCTCAACATGTATTCAAGATAATTTTGTGAAATATTTCAGTTTTAGTGTTCTGAAAATGCTAAGCCAATGAGCTAATTAAGAACTATTCGCTAGAATTTTTGTAATTGATACATTTACGCATGTGCTAAAAACAGTGCATAATTTCATAAATGAACTGAATTTTCTTCTATAAGTAATCAAAATTTATCATTATTCATGTTATTAAGAATTGTTATACAGTTAATCACAATTCTATGATTCATCAAATTATAAAATTTCATTTACCTAGTACACAATATGTTTGTATTATAAAAATTGTTTAGTTAATACTTTGTATTTATTTTAGAATATTAATATTTTATCAATATTTTATATGAGGAAAACAACTCTTAAAATGAATATTTTAGAAGTTTTATTCTTAATTTTATGAGTATTTCTATAAAGACTTGACGACAGTTTATTAATGCTATTGGTCTCCTTCCATTTAACAGAGAGGACATTTTCTACCACGAAAGTGAATGTTTGTTATGTTGTAGAACCCATTTTGTTTGTGTATCGAGTAAGCATGCAATTATCAAAAAGCAACAAGCCAAAACCATGAAGAATTTTCTGAAAAAATGGATTGCTTATTTTTTATGATATTACTATATTATATTTTATCAAGCGAAATCAGATGCACTGAATATAATATTTTTTACTGTCATCTTAAATAGATAAAAAGGAAAAGATTGAAAAAATTACTTAAATATATTTTAAATTTAGTACTGTTTGATACATAAAACATAATTATAATCCTCTTAATCCTAAAATCTGGATTTTTATACATTAACGCAATTTGAATTTTACCTTCAAACTAATTTTCAGCTGATATCCAATTTAATTTTGAAGCAAATAATCATCGTATATTTTTATTCTGTCTATACATTATTCCTTGGAATACATCCGAGAAAGAAATTGAAGTGATTTAAAAATGTACTGCATTGTTAGTCCTAAAGGATGTGTTACTTTATTAATGCAATAAAAGTTTAGCTTAATGGATGTAAGGTATTGTATACAATGTGTGTTATCTGCAATGATACGAAGTGTATTATGATTTGTAATTACGTTAGATGATATGTATTATCTGCAATGACACAGTGTCAGGAATTCGGTATTGATTAATTACAGTTATGAAGGTATTGATAATAACTATATCTCTCCCTCTCTCACTTGCTCTCTGAATGTTAGAATGATTAAAAGACGGTTCTATTTTTTATTTGAAGAGAAAGTGTTGCTATTTTGAAATTTAATTGTTTTTCTAGTATAAATATATTTTTTTCTGTTTTCATTGTTATAATAACTATATTTACTAATTCATATTATACATATAAGCACACACACACATGGTAAATCAGTAAAAACTTATACATAACTGTTTATTTAGTTATATAATATCGTGATTACAAATGAACTTGTGTGCTATAATTTTTAAAAAAATTTACCAGAAATAGTACATAAGAAACAAATTCCTTTGCTAAATACGATGATTATTAAATTCCAAAAGCTGTTTTCTTACACAAGATATAAAAAGAAATGATTGAAATTAATTCTAAAAGTTATGATTGCATGCATCACTGAATAGTATACAGAGACAAAGTAATGACTGTCAATCATTCTGTTTTTCTTGTGATTCAACTATAAGTAAGAGTTCAAATAAATGAAGGATAAAAAATATGAGTAGTTTCCAAGAGTGATTTTTAAATGCAATATAAATATATTTTGTTAATTCCTTTTTAATTTTCATATATCTGTTGAATAATTTTAAGTTCACTCCTAATACGTTTTTGAACAAAACTAAAATGGTGTTAATTCATCATTTTTCCTATTTCCTCTTTGAATTTTCGATTTTTCTTTGAATTAATCAAACGTTAGATCAAAAGTTTTGAAATTTTGTGCTATTTTTCATGATAATTACTTCCAGTTCGTATACAGATAAATATTGATAGTTATTTGCTTATACTTGACAAATGAAATGTCCAAGCAATTTTTTTATAAAATTCAAGTCTGAATTATGCTTTAATAAGCAAATAAACCTATTTTGTTAAATTCAATTTTTAGTTGATTAAAATTCATAGCAAATTTTACTAAATTTCCATTGTGACTGTTCTAAAAGGGGGCAAAAATGTATATAGTATTGGTAAAGCATTTGTATAACAATTAGAGTTAATTTTTCTCTCATGCGCAAAAACCTCCCTCTCCGCACTCTCCCTCACAGAGATAACCCCATTAACTGAATGCTGAAATTCCTAGGTTACGCTCATAAATAATAGCAAAAATGTTTATCGTGCGGGCCATCAATTTTGAATTTTTCCTATCAGAAAAATAGTAACTTTTGAAGAATCAATTTTTCACAACATGATTTTATTCCCCTTCATTTCCTTTTAACTTTTCAAAAGCAGTGTTAGAAATTAATCTTAATGTTCACCATTCCGTTATATGAGAAACTTTTATTTGTCTGCTGTGTTAATTTAAATGTGAACCACAAATTCTGTTTTTAGTGCTAACATGAAAATTGGACTATTATCACGAGTTGATATATTCTTTCTATGCTCTTTTTCTCTGATCTTTTATAGATATTCTATAAAAGTCTTATATAAATATTATGTGTACAAATTTCTTAGAATTCAGACAAAAAGCTTAAATATTTTACATTCAAATTTTTCAGAGCTTTTAAGAAATCGAATTTTTTTAACATTTTATTTAGATAATTCTCTCTTATATGCGGCATTGTAAATTTTACTAAAAAGACAAACAAGCTAACTAATTTTTTTTATGCTATCATTTGCATATTTTTATTGATGGAGTTACAATTTTCATATGATTTTGAAGGTAAAAATAAAATAATTCTGAAAAATCTAAATTCTTTCAAATAAAAAACATAAGTAATTTTATATTTATGTATCAAGTTTTTCTTAAAAAAATTTCTTTTTTAAATCCCGTTGTTACGTAATATAAGATTACAAAATGAAATTAGCTCAATATTATTTTTACCTAATGTTTTATTTAAAACAGATTATTTTTTCGATTTCGTTGATGTTTGAAAAATTATTCATTTTATGCAAAGTTACTTTTAAAATGAATGGTATCTCAGGCTGTATTATAATTATGCAACACAAACACACACATTAAATATGTATAGTTTTATTAAGCTGTGCTTTAAGTCGCAATCTCTATTTTCTCTTCTTGAATCTCGCTTAATTTAAGAAGAGTGATCACCAAACAATTTTCTGATTAAGATGTCTATCGACAAGACTAATTTAAGAAATGATGTAAAAAAAAGAGATTACTTTGTTTTTATATGATGATAAGAAGGTATGACTGGTTATATAGCAAAATTTATATAACATTTAAGTTTTTTTGCTGCGTTACGAAAACAGGAAGGAAAAGAGCTGGAAGCAGAATTTACGTTGATTTAAAAAACTTTTTGTGGTTATGTGTGTATGAAACATAACTCTTAAGTACTTTGAAAAGTCAGCGCTCATTTTAAGTGTAAATACAAAATAACTAGTATGATTTTGCAGCTGAAAAAAAGAAATGTGGATATGTTATTACAACTAAAAGGATTAAAATTAAATGCTACAAAATATCTTTCGAAAGAAATATTTTGCACAAATGTAATTTAAAGTTTCTTCAATGTATTTTCGGTGATTTAAGCAAAAAAATGACCTCAATATTCATACTATTATAATTTCCCAAAAATATGCCTCAAGCTGTCGAAAAAAGATTTACATTTTTAAAATCACGTGATAAAAATTCGAAGGGATATTTAAAAAATTTACATTTCTAAATAGGAAACGTAGACCAAATGTCGGTGTATTTTGATATCACTCATAGAGAACTACAGAAAAATATGTAATTAAACACTGTCAGCAAAATGTGCATTCGTAACTGGTATGCGTTACGTTTGATACATGAAAATTGTTACCTTATATGGTTTTCCTGGTTGTTTCTTTCCCTCCCCCAGACAAAACTCCTCAAACGGTATTATTCTCACTATAAAGTTAGAGACAATGTTGTAGAGTTATAGTTAGTAATGTGATATAAAGGTGAAGGAGTAATTAGTCTTAACTTAGATTTTTAAAAAAACAAGAAAACGATACTTGGAACTTTCTATGCACTTAAAATCAATGATTCTGGTGGTGGTGAATTCTTTTCACAAGTGTGCTACAGTCTAAGGTAAATATTAGCGGAAAGAAGGTAACTACGACCTAATGATTATTCCTGATGACATGATAAGAGTATTACTGACTGTTGACCTATGAATTAATCTTCCATTAAAAGCTAGTTGAAAACAAATACATAGAAATAGTATCACAAATAAGATAACTTCAATGCCAGGAATCCATTTGTAATATGAGTGTGTCCAAATCTTGCCATTGGATTTTTCTGCTTAATGATCAATATCAGAACAACTTAGAAAAGTTTTAAAAATGGAATTTCCAATGGGAGTGATATTGGTAGGACTGAAGACAGTCTTCTTTGCTGTGGTCCCAATGAGCTGCATCCTTAAATTCTTCAGCGAGGATGAAGAATCAGACAGTGGTGATCCTCTGATATCATGGGAAATAATTGTATGTGATTATTTGTGAATATGATAGATTTTTTTCGTATGTTTCATTCTTAAATCTTGATAAATCTGAACAAGTTAAAATATCTTTATTTGAAATAATAATTACTGAAAAAAAGCCTTTACAAGTTAGTACCAAAGTAATTTGCAATATTTGTTTTAAACCGCAAAAGATTATCGTAAGCACTTAACCTAAAAGATAATGATATATGTCATTTCGTATTCATGATTTATAAAATAAGAGAAAAAAGATTAGATTTTAAGTCGCATCATGATTCTTCAACGGTATACAGGTGATCAAAAATGTATACATGTTTTGAAGCATATAGCGTCATAGAAATCACATTTTTCGTAAAACAAGGTCTAAATTTTGAGAGAAAGTAATGCAATATGCATAATAAAAAAGACAGGAGAATATGATTTATCTGCAAGAATACTTCTTGGGCTTTTAAGCTTTGAAGATAAGGTAGCAAGTGAAAAGTACTTAAAAGCATGCGCTGATTCCACATTCCCTGTTAATCGTATATTATACGATAGTTACAAAATTTACTTCCAAAAAGATGAGACGCTTCTGAACTATTATCATAATGCACGAACACAGCTGAATAAAAAATTTGCCTGGTCAATAGATAGCGCGCAGGGGGCCAATCAGAATTTTTCCAAGCTTACAAGATTTTACACAAATATAGTTTTCTTTTTATTGGGCACAGTTAAAGATCAAGTGTACAAACTAAACCAAATAACGTAGACAGTTTGAAACTAATATTTAAGCGATGTGAGTAGAAATCCCCCTCATTACGCTGATATGATGCACGGAATCAATGGTTACTCGTACTCAAAAATGTTTTGACGTGTAGGCTGCCAAGTTTGACAATAGTCACATTTATGAAGAAAATGTATTCATGCTTCAAATTGACTTTAGTTTTTCCTTTTTAGCACTTGAATCCTGTAAAACGAATATTAATTTTCTGTGACGGTTCATAATGTGTATGCATTTTTTGGACGTACCCTATACACATATGACAAATGTGAATGTAAAAAATATGTAGTAACGAATACATACATATATATTGCAAAGTATGTACTGTCCCGCAATGGGTTGCTGGAGCTCTATAGGGTGGGATGTGGGGACGTGTTCAAGATAATAAGTAATATCCAAAGTCCTTCCTCTGGTGTGACGAGGATGTTTAGAGAAGGATGCCATTTCAAGTGTGAATCTCGTCACTTGACCGTGGATCAAAATTACGAGTCACTTGATCGAGAGTATTTCAAATCCGTTAACCTCAAGGTACACTCCAGGGCTGTTCAGCTCCGCTATGTATGAAATTATTGTAGTTGATCATTTGGAAAGGGATCTAATTGTTCAAATAATGCTTGATTTGGCTGACATATATTAGAGTTATACCTACGCGCGCGCTGGAGGCGGTTTCGTGGCTTTCCTTTATTTATTTTAATTTACTATACCTTAAATATTATATTCTTCATCTTTTGAACACTATGATAATCTTTCATTAATGAGTCAATGTATGTAATTTGGAAATCTGACACATTTTGACTTCTAGAAGGATTTTTGATAGATAATTGGCATGTTTTCTCAGATATTTGATTTGGAACACTTTCAACCACTGATGTTACAAATGAACATTGTAAAATGCGAAACGTAGGGGTTAGCTCTGAATAATTAACAGTGCCTGCGTCCGTTATCAGAACTTTGCTCCACACTTAAAGTTACATAGGGATTATAAGATCAAGAGCATTAGGCAATTACTACTTACTGATCCGATGCATCCATTTGTAATTTCTTCACTTGAAATGATCCAGATTTTCACTCTCCAATAAGCTTGTAAGTAGCCCTGATCTAAGTAGATAGTTATAATTTCTAATATAAAATTAAGAAAAACTCATAAATATATATCCAAAAGTTTCGGACTGCAATGTACATGTAGTATTATTTGTAATTATCTGTCATAAAATAATGAACAAGTATAATTTATTTATGACAGACTTACAAACAAGTCACGGACTTCTCAGCTTGCTTGCATCTATGCAGTATTGAAATTATAACAAGCCGTTGCTTTCTTTGCAAGTAATGTGTTTTAATTTAAAAAATTTAATGATTTAAATAAAAGAGATATCCTTCTAGTGAAATTTTTTATTTCATTTTAAAAACTTGAAAAAATGCAATATTAAATAAAGAAAAATATATTTTCTTTGTTAACGTTGCACTACTTATGTTAAGAAGTATATTTATTCGTAGTCTTTATATTTAAAATGATAAATGCCTAAAACTAATCACTCTGAATAAAAAAAATAATAAAGAGGAAAAAATTCAATGTACATATTACAAAATTTTTAAATCATAAAATTATTTTTTATCATTAATAAGAATAATTAAAGAAAATGATTTTTTCACTTCTTAATTGAAAGAGAAAGAAAGACTTCATAACGTGGTAATGGCCATATCCTACTAAGCAATGTTTTACAAGTTTATTCGGTCTTCTTCCTTTCCCATTTGGTTATTTTCAAGCATTTCAGGACAGTTAGAATACTGTCTAACATCTCTTTTTTAAAAATCTTCATATAAAACTGTTGCATATTAGTTTCCAGAGTAGGTACTCTTCCCATTTGTTATCATTTTATTTCCCATTTTGTTATCATCTCATACCCATTTTGTTTCCGGTTTCAATCATCTTGGTTCGGGAACATTAATAGTTTTGCCCTTTAATTTTTCCGTTTTATGATAATCATTGTGTCTGAAAAATATTTTTCTTTATATTTAAGAAGCGCTTTTATATCCTTATTTGTTCCCATTTTTTATAGTTTAATACTATTAATTAGTTTATATATATTTTGCAATGTTTTATTCTTAAATTACTAATATCCTTTTTGTGTCTAGGGCAAACCTAAATCTATAGCAGAATAATTGTTTTCTGTAACTTCATTTAATTTGATTTTTTTATTATTAAATTTTTCAATTATTAATCTTAACTTTAATCTTTTGATTACTTCAGGAATTAGTTTATTTTTAAACAAGATTAGCTTATTTCTTAATAAAACTTTGGAAGAAATTAGCCATAAAAGAGGATACAACTGACAAAAAATAATTGTCTCCTCTTTTATAGCTAATTTCTTTCAAAGTTTTATTAGAAACATTAATGAATGATCATAAATAAGTATAAACCACAATAACTGTCAATGTAAAAATTTTAAAATTAAAAAAAATTTAAAATCACAAAGTTATTTTTATCCGTGCATTTTATTTCATTTTTATTAAGTGAAAGTCTGACAGAGTTTGCTGATTCTATTAATTTCTTTGAAAGAGAATTTAATTACTTAATAAAATGCTCGAGTGGAAATATAGAATAAAGTTTTGTTATTGCAAATAATTTATATTCATAGAATATACATCTAAAGTAAATTTAATTATTTGTAATTTGAATTAAAGAAATAGCTAACTAATAAAAATTCTGTTCATTGTTTAGTTTGTCAAACATAATATTTATGGAAGGAAGTTATCTTAACAAATATTGTAGATGTGTATGAATGTGTCTGTAATCATCCACTTTCATTACCGCTACTTTTTCCAAAGTTAATCCAATTTGTTCAAAGTAGATTTGCTGAAAACTAATTAGACTTACTTTTTGCAATTTATTTTGACAATTAAGAGACACAGATAATTTTCTAAAAATATAATAATCTTATTATTAGAATAAATTTGTTCCAAATTTATGAACCATAAAAGTTTCCTCAGTAGGAAAATATGTTTTTATGGTAACAATATTTTATAAAATTAAAAAGGCTGACGGTTTAGTACTTTAAAATCGATTTGCTTAGAAAAGGAATGTTTCAAACTTTGAGAACTACTACTTAAATTGTTTGTAGTTAACTTTTGGGAATATATTTTTTAAAAACATATCCACAGCATAAATAATTGCAATTAAATCTTGTTTGCAATATATTATATGACGATCAGGATTTTACAGTATTCATCTGTAATAGCATAAAAAATTTTTATGATTAAAAACAGAACTGAATATGATATTATAATCTAAAATTTTCCAATTAGAAATATAATTTTGGAGATATCATAATAAATTTATTCGTTATGATCTAAAAATACAATCATGCCTTTTAAAGTAGAAAATCTCGGATTTGATGTTACCCTTGTGAGTGTTTACAGATTGCAGATAAAAGTGGAATTTCTGCTTTCTGAAGGCACACATGTAAAATGGAACTTTATCGAATTTCCTCTTTAGGGAACAGTTAAATTGACACTCTGGAAACTCTGATCCAAAGCCAAGTTGCCTCAAGTATAAAAAAACCATAACCTAGACTTCGATTACTAAACAATCTCGTATGTTGTGTCAAATGTTCATTAACCTGTTTTTAAGCAAAATAGTACTAGAAAAATGATGTTGGAAAGAAAGAGGATCGCATAACTGCTTGCGTTAGGATATCCTTTTGCACTGCAATGGCATTTTATATAAGATGTCCGAACGTCTTTAAATTAAACTTAAAAAGAAACATATTCAAGCAATCTATCTGTGTTTATTAAGTATTCCTTTAAACATTGAAGATGTTGTCTAAAGGGAAGAATGAGATATAAATTCAATTGTAAGAAGTGATAATCATAAGGTTATAACAACCAGATGTGGTTTTAAACTGTCAATAATTTCGTCAAAGATAATATCTGGAAAAATGATAAGGAAAGTAATTGCTGATTCATCACATTTTCATCACAAATCATTATAAGTACTTGTTCACTATATATATATATATATATATATATATATATATATATATATATATAGCAGGATTTATTATTTTAATATGAAAAGGGACACAGTATTATCTTATATATGTGCTTCAATTTTAGAGAAATGAGAAAAGACTCATATGTTCTTTATTTAGATTAAAATTCAGAAACTAATGTATTTTGTTCGTGATAAATTTTTATTGAATCGACGAAAGTCCTAGTCAAATTTACTGGAGAAACAATTAATGTCATCTGTCAAATAACAAAAATGTCACATAATAAAATTAATTGAGAAAATAATTAACCTTGAAAGGTTTGAAAAGACATTTTATGCTAATTTAAGAAGAAACAAAGCGAGTAATTCCATTTTGTTGGCTCATCCGACATTAAGTATCAGCCATGATTAATGACACTTAAGATTTTCATTCATTTTAAATTTAAAAGCACTTGAACGATATATTAATCATCAGACTGCTTTCAAATAATATGAATGAAAGTAGTGTGGGGTTGTTAACAAACTAGTTATCTTGAAAAGAATTTTAAGTTAAATAACAGTAATTTGGCGTGTTAAGCTTGACATCATGTTGTTGAAACTTCAGTACTTATAGTTACCTATCTAAATATGATTTACAACCTAGTACTTTCCAAAACTTTTTATTCTTGAAGTAAAAGTTGATTTTACTGTTAGTGGTGAAAAATATTAAAGAAAAGATATAGTTGTCTATTTTATTTTATAGTAAAATAAATTTGCATGTAAAAAGTATGATACATATCTATTTTATTTAATAAGATCAGAAAAATGAATGACGTAAAATAATATACATCCCAATGGGAAAATTTAAAAAGGAAAGATTTTTTAAAATTATATATGTTAAGGAATCTTAACAAATATTTATATAATCATGCTGCTAATTGGGGGGGGGGGCGTGCTCACACACACGTGAGCAGATTGATATCAGATTTGGTACACAGATTCACAATATGAGATTAATTCACCGTATTTTGAAAGAAAAAATTGCAATAGTTTTATTTATTTATAGGAGCATTTATTTAGGAAAAATCATTAATTTAAATTTAAGTTATTAAATAAATTAAAAGAGTTAAGTAAAATTTAGCAAATGTGTAAAGCACATTTGAAGCCACTCTGCCTATATTTTGAGCATAATATCATTTAATCCCATATAAAAATCTTGCTGTATAAAGAATAAATAGTAGTTGTTTGCAAAAACAAATAATGAGTAAAATCAAAAGCAATAAGAACACTAATCGCGTCAAGAAAATGTAATAAAAAATCACTGTCACTAATCGCGTCAACAAAATGTAATAAAAAAATCTATGTTGCAATATAAAAACATATAAAATTATAAAATTGTTGTTATAAAATTAAAAAGCGATATATAGAATATTCAACAAGAAATTATAATTTTATTTCTTGCTGATTATCCCATTCATCGCTTTGCAATCAATAATAAATGTTTAGTTCCGTCATGAAGTGTAACTGAATTCTGAAAATCGACCAACATCACAGTATCTCCACAATAACCTTGATTGTTCAAGCGTTTTAGTCATCAGAAATCTTCGAAAGAATTTCATCCATCGCTATGGCCATAAATTACTCTATAAAAGTTTTATTAATAACCTGATCATCCACGAATCGTTACGCATAAGTATCTCTCTAAGAGCATAAAATATTTGGGGCCGCATCACACAATGCACAAATACCATTGATGTCAAGAACTGCCTTTGTGTTGAAATGTGGTACAAGTATAAGATATCTAAGTACCAACTATCCATAACTTAATATACAATAATTAATATTTATTTTATGTGATTCCTAGAATAAATATCATTCCAATTTCTAGCAGGATAATCAAATTCGAAAATTCCGGAAATTTTCCTTTTTACATTTAGTCTCGCATCGTAAAAACATTCAGTCCTAGATTGTCTTGCAAAGGAATTCTACGAGCTGAATTGCACTTCCAAAGTTTTCTTATCTTGAAACTGTCAGTGGATTTATAATCTGAATATTTAATGTTAATATGAAGCATCTCTATTAATATGAAGATAACTAAAGGCGAGACTCTTTATTAATACTCTCTTTTAAGATCCTATGATATAAGAGCTACACTAATAACCTCGAAAATTCTCTGGCAAGAATTGTCTTTTTTATTTTCATGTTTTTAATTAAGGATGTAAGAAACTTCTTCAACTATTAACGAAACTATGCCTTATGGGCGCAACAATTGATGTCACCCACTGAAGAGCAATTCAAATTTCCATTTTATTCTCCTCCAAAATCAACTTGGAATTTTGAGAGAAAAAACAGGTATTAAACATCTTTAGGTAAAAATAAATAAATGAGCTGTTAATATGTAAATAAAGAGAATCGGATAAAATAATCGGGGAAGAAATGGATATTAGAAAATGCAATTATTCTTTATTTTCTATTGTTCTTATTTAATTGGGTTATTTAATATTGTTGCTATCTGGACTCACATTGCAACATAATATAGTTCTGTATGAATAAATTCATAAGTCAATATGCCTAAATGGCACCAATTCAATGAAATATACATAAAGTATCTAATAAAATCCTGTTTTTTGATGTTGAAATGTGTGCAGGTTTGGCCAAGAAAAAAATGGCAATGTATGTGAAACTAGTGGTTCTCTTTCGAAGGTTAAATGGAATTAGGAAGAAATTGAATTATTAAGATTTAGAACAGCAGTGATTTAATATCAATCTGCAGCTGAAGAACAGAAATAAAAGAAAAGAGCGTATATAAAACGTTGAGACTGTGTACTAGTTTAATTTTTCTTATGCCACAGAGAGAATCAAAATGGCTTTGCTTTCGTAAGTTAAGTTTACAGGTACAGCTTGGGTCAGAAGAGCAAATGGATTATTTCATTTCAAAATGTCGGGTTGCTTTTTATTCTTTTTTTAAACAGGTGGTGTAATGGTGGAAATCATGCCAAAGAACCAGTGGAAATTCTTTTATATAAGTTTCCACCACATATCTGTATGTAAGATGTCGTTTAAGATTTAATTCCTAATTTCTCTACAACTTTGCAACTATCGTTTTTCACATATCCAAGTTTTTTCCAAGAAAGGCCTTTTAATTTTACTACTAGAGGCGCTGCAAGGCATTTGGTCTTGCAAATCAGAGTCCCCTTTCTATACATACCACGACATCTTTTTTATGATCATAATTTTGGTATTTCATCGTAAGAGAAAAATTGAGATTTTACTGGTCATCCTCTATATTCCTGGTGCATAATTTATGAAATAGTTTTTTACAATGAATATTATAAAATTATTTTATAGTTAATTTCTTCGAAATTTTTGACTGATAACGATACTTTTCTTCGTAGAATATATCTCTTAATTTGATACTTCACTAATTTTGTAAATAAAATGTGGTTATTTATTTATGTATTTTAATTCTTAGAGTGCACATTTCTAACTGTACACGTATACTACTTAATTCATTATCACTATTTCTTTCTGGTATCATTTTTAAATTTTTCAATTTATACAATTAGTTCCTACTCTCCCTTACATATATTTTGTTGAAAATTTCAATTGTTAATAAAATACTTTTTATTAATTCATTCAAGTTCAAATACAGTTTTCAAACTTGTAATAGATGACACTTGATGTTAGTAAAGTTTTATTCAAATATTAATGCATTAAAAATTTAATTAATTTTAATTTTGTATGGTAAAAATGCAATATTTTTCTTTGTTAAGCAAAAGAGGAACTGTGACTTTAAATTTTCTTTTTATTATTCGGGCTTTACCAAACAAATTAAAGATAGCTAATTGATTTTATGAATTATAAATACAGAATGCTCATTATTATCATGAAATACCACGGATATATGAGAAACCCTGCGTTATTGTTTGGATTACGAGTAGTTTTTTGTGTCTAAAAATACTTTAGTTGCAAATTTGAACTCCTTGTGGCATGGTGAATGATTCTTATATACTTAGATTGTTCCTTGTGCAAATGATAATTTTTGCATATTTGATTTAAAGTATTTTTTTAGAGTTTATACGAAATATTAAACTAGAAAAAACTCTTATATGTCTTAAGTAAATTAATCTATGCAAATTGACATTTTGCTTGTAATTATAATAAATAAAATAATTTTTAATTCATTTTATATTAAGTCATTCAAAAATACTGGATCTTTCTATTAAAAAAGAATTTAAATATTGAAATAAATTAGGTATACAATATTTTATACATTTAAATTTTGCTAACGCACTTATTTCCAGAATGTATTTGTTGGTCCTATATAGAATGTCATTATATCTGCAAATATACTTGGCAGTAATTATTATCAAAACTTGACTGCTAAATGCCTTGCAAGTAGATAAGTTTCTTCATTATGTCCGACCACATACACTTGACTTTAAGGGAATTGTGGATAAATGTAATTGCAGGGAAAATGTTTCTTAATCCAATTAAGCCTTTTTGCACTGTTTTCTGTGAATTATAAATGTTCGTTAGTTTATGCTGAAATTTTCTCTGGAGTATTATATTGGTTCCATTAAAGTAAGGTTGAGATTCAGTTAAATAGAACCTTTGTTCCGGAAAAGGGAAATAAATTTATAAATAACATTGAGGCATATTTAATGTAATTTTTTTGAACGTTGTATTTAAGCATATTTGGAGATATTTCTAAATATTTAACTTGATAAAAAATTACCCTTAATTTTTAAAGTAATTAAATCAATATTTTTTTTAAATAAATTATGCTTGTAAACAAGAAAAGAGTTTCTTTTACGTCATTTTAAAATATTTTAATTTATAATTTAAATATTAACGCGTTAATTTATCATGTGATTGTATTGTTTTGTATATTTCTCGGCTTAAATGTGATTTGATGCTTGGAAGATTTGAAATATACTCATGTCCATAAATTAAGGGTAATTCAGAATCACATATAAATGGAACACTAAAAGAAAAATTTCACAAGTAGAATTATCATACACATCTTTAAGAATAATTACAAGAAAGAAAGCACTAAATGGCGCCTAAAATACATAACAATGATGAGAGTGTAAGAGGAGATATATAAGGAATGGTTTGTGTGCCAAGAAGTAAAATTGTTCACAAGCGCTTTAAAAGCCTTTAATTGCAATAACCACATAGTTATGGTACAAAGGAAGCATTTGGATGAGGTTTTAAGTGGTAGAATTACGGACCGTTTGGAATGTGGACATATTTAGCTGGAAGTATCAGAGGAACTTGGAATCGCACAGAGTGTCATTTCCAGGCTTTGGCAACGGTTCCAAGATCATGGTAATGTGAATAACTTTACAGCACAGGTCACCCCCGAATTACAACGTTGAATGTGAACCGGTATTTGGTAGTTACTGCGAAAACAGACAGACGGAGCACATCATCAGACCTGTCTCGTCAACTCTCTTCAGGTACCGGTACGACAGTTTCAAGGCAGACCATGTACAGAGACATTGGTCTATAAGCTCGTAGGCCAGTGAGATGTGTTCCACTTACCGCAACTCACTGTCGCTTGCGGTTTGACTGGAGTAGAGAGCATGCACTGCGGATACCAAACAGTAATCTTGTGTGATGTTTTCCGACGAGTCTAGGTTTAGCTTTCAGTCTGATTCTCACCGGACTTTCGTATGAAGAGGGCCAGATACCCATTACCACCAAGAAAACACCATTGACCTGTACTGTTACGGGGGTGCAGGATTGCAGGTTTGGGGAGAAATTATAATTTATTTCAGAACTAACCTGCATGTTCAAAATGTAACCATGACAGGCCACATCTATCGGGATGTCATCCTGGAACAACATGTACGTTTGTTTCGGGGTACCATGTGTGCAGAATTTCTGTTTATGGAGGACAACGTCTGTCCTCACTGTGCAAATATTGTAGTTGAATGAATTCCATCGGAGAATATCACCCATATGGACTTACTAGCACACTGACTGGACTTTAATCCAATAGAACATGTGTGGTAAATGTTTAATCGACGAATTGCAGCCCGTCAACCATGTCCCACACGTCTACCAGAACTTTGGAAATCATTAGTTGATGAGTGGTGTAATATTTTCCAAGATTAGATCGATAAATTGATATTCAAGATGCCTAGGTGTTGTACGGAATATATTGCATCGTCTGTGGGGAATACTATGTATTAACCATCATACCAACTATATTATATTGGTTTTTGTAAACCGTAATCTTTTTTAAAATTTGCTCCAGGGAATAAAAATCGCAATTTTTAGTAATGATGTCAAACATATAGCATCTTTTTTGCTCTTTACCTTTTGTTCAATAAAGACTTTACAAAAAATTCACATTTGTCTCTTTCCTTGCCTGAACTTGCATTATCCTTAATTATGGACACCAGTGTATAATAATTAAGTGTTAATACTAAATATTTTATGTTTTGTTTCAAAAATTTATTCTAAATTAAACTTAAATTGATTTATATACGTTTGGTTGGTCAATAAATTTGTTACAAAAGAAAGTCGCTGTACTGCACTAGTGAAGCTTTATGATAAGCAAAGATATATAAATGAATATTAATGTAGAACTCGGGTTTATTTAGAAATTTTATACATGAACGTTATATTGAAATAAGAAAGTTGTCTATTATATGTTGTATAAAAATTCTTATTTTTACGCGTTTGATTTCGAAATGATCAAATTGTTTTCAGAGTATTACGATTTATACTACTACTATATATTTCTGAAGATAAGGTGCACATAAATTCCTTACCTGCGAAGAGAATAGAAGATCCATATAGTCGCGAAATATTAAAGATATGCATACACACCAAAATCTGAGCGGTGTTTCATCATCAAAAGCAAAAAACAGGCACACGTTATCTGCGTAGCCTTAAAGAATCATAATATTTACAGAACAGATTGCCAATCCAGAAACCATAAATTCGATTACCAAGTCTGCGTTGAGATATAATTCTAATGTTGTGATGTTTGACAAAACTAAAAGCTTGAGTAGCTCACGTTGTCCTTTTAGATGATATTCATGTTCTGTATGCAGATTCGTGTTGATATTTTGTCTTTGATTTTCCAACATCACGAAGAGCAAGTAACCAGCTTATTGGTTGATTTCTGTATCACTAGTAACCAGCATGCATGGACTGATCCATCACTTGAAATGATAACAACATCGGTTATGTTGCATTTCCCCCATTAAATTACAGATGGCGCTCAAAGCATTCTGTGAAAGAATGTAACAATCACTTTGTCTTTGTCTATGCACTGAGCTTGTTACTGTGCTCTCTTTTCTATGTGTGAATAAAACAAATAAAAATGAAATGTTTGGGGTCCTTACTCAAACATACGACCCAATTCTTGCTCCCACAGATTGCCATTGGATACAAGTTTCAATTACTTTTTGCTCGCGTTCTTATGATTTGAATACATGCTATTATATTTCTGATATTTTATGTTACATGACTAAGTTTAATATTCGAAGTCTCAGGATACAATGTTTCAGCTAAGGAATTCGATTCCCAACAGTTTGTCACTCGAAATGTAGGTCTTTTTTAAAGCAATATAGGTTTGATTGTTGTCTTTGCATGCATGTTCTCTTGATTGCTTGCAAAATAATTAGCTGTTCTTAAACGCTTACGAATTTATTACTAGTTTTTCAGAGACATTTAAAAAAACTTTGGATTCATGGCTGCCATTGCCACCTCAAATGCTTGTAGAAGCTAGAAATACTTTTTAAATTGTAGATTTTAGTCTGACCAAACCTCGTGTTCAAGAATCACTAAACAACAAGCATGTATAAACGATGCACCCCAAGACCTAATGATAAGATATCGCTCTTCAGAATAAAAGTGCTCAGGCTTGATTCCAGTCACTGTTAGAAACAGATATTGTGCTTCTGCCTGTATGCCTTTTGGTTTTCGATTTTATGAGTTTTCCGGTTTTTTCTTTACAACATGAAAATATGGTCCAATTTAAAAATCATTCCAAAGATTGGAATTTGCCTGATGAATAGGAAAATACTTTGATACATTTTTGGGACCTTAGGCTTTCTACTATACGCTAACAAAGCAAATAAAAACAATGAAGTTAAAACACGATTTTTGGTTATGTATCTTGTGCTATGGAAAACTTAAACTTTCCATCGTTGAAATAGATTTTATTCTAAATTTGTATTAAAAAAGTTTTCACTTGCCTCGTGTAAATGATCTTGAAAACAAAGTAATTTGCATTAATATATGGCGTATTTTTTGTTTTCATTTTCTTTCTGCAATATATTGAAACCATGTTCCTCCACATAGACAAATTCTGTTATGACAATTTTCATTCGGATGAGTATATTAAACCGATATAACTACATTACAAATAATTCACTAATACATTAACTTAAAGAATGTTTTTGTAATCAATTATTTTTTGGTCGGCCAAAAATTGCTACAAGATTTTTTTTACCACAAAATTTTTTTACTGCTATTAATTTCTTCAATAGACTGATATGCAAATGAAGAGAGTAGAGAGAGAGAGTTTTTGTAATTAAAATTACATTGTAAAGAAAATACATTCACAAATATTATCCATTACATTTTTAAAAATCTGAGAGGACTCAAAGCACAAATCTCGAAGGATTTCGTTAACTAGTTTGATGCTCAAACTCGGATAAAAATGTGCATACATTATCACCATTTCAAAAAAGTTTACATAATCTTCAGATAATTTAGGAGCCTTTTTCATTACATTTTTGTAATTCAAAAAGGTAGCCAAGAAATAGTAATAAAGAATCCCTTTAAAATGATTTAGTTTGAGTGCTTCACACAATGATAAATAATTACTCACAGAGGAATTTTTTCATTGCTTAAGAAATTTTGCAAGGTTATGGAATAAAGTTAGATCTAAATTTCTTTGCGTTAAAGAAACTTGAATTTTTGAAGAATTATTATTATTTTATATATTTACAACATGCAATATAAATTAGATATGTTGTTAAACTTTTGATTTCAATATTTAGTAATTCATTAGTTCTTATACTCATGATATGATTTATAATTTTCTGTCCTCTTTAGAAATAAAAATTCAAACAACTAAATTGTTTAGTATCTTTTACAAAAACGTTTACAGGATACTTTGTAAATGTTTCTGAATTAAAATTTATCAGAATTGAACACGCGTTCTTTTTTATAGCATAACGCCGAGCATTTGGTTGATGGTCTTCTCCACAAGAAGGCTTGGAAGGTGCTACTCATTTGACGTTACCCAACGGGCGCCTGTGAGCCAAGTCACGGAGGCGAGTAACATTACCACCACCGTACCAACAAAAGCTCGTTTATTGGGTAGGCCCTATTCATACATCATCTCAGAAAAAAGGACAGAGAAAGACAAGGAGAAAGAAACATCCATGCCCGAACCGGGATTCGGAGCCTTGGAGTCAGGAGCGCTATCCAATCAGCCTTCAGCTGACCATGAATATTTGTACGCTTTTATTGTACATTGTGTTTATTAAAATTATTATATTTGACAATATTCCTATATTAGGAACATGTTTTTGAAATTTCTTTAAGATTAAATTATCTACATATCTTACTAGATAATAGAAATATTCCCTTTCAAAATATTAAATATTTATCCTAAATTGTTTATTTAATAATTATTTGAAGGTTTGTATGGATTCTTTGATACACATTTAGGAAAAAGTACATAAAGCTTACCACTAAGTTCACTGGCTGTGCAATAAAAGTTGATCAATTTAAAAAAACAAATTCAGACCCTTAAGCTAAATTTGCATTGTTTTATTCTTTCAAAGCTTCTCTTATCAAATGAATTATGCCTTCACTAATTTACAAAAGAAACAAATCTCATTCCTTATACGTAAAATGTGACATATATGGTGCATATATCCTTTTTTTTCCAGGATATTGGTCTCCTTTCCAGCTCGAAAGTTAATGACTTCCCTCTAGATCTTGTTTTTAAGGGAAATCAAGGTAGAGAGCCACTCAAACTTTCTGTGCAGGATGGCATGCTATACACAATTTTTCGTAATGTTATTTCTAAGCTTAGGAGTTTATTGTGTATTTTTAAGGAGAAGCTGTAAACTATAATTTTTTACTTTAGATTTATATTTTACTTTATTTTTTCCTATCTTCTTATTTCTCGAAGGCGTTACTGCCTTTTCGAGGTGGTGAATCTTGCGTGCACCAATGACCTGGAAGACTATGCCGGAGTAGCTCGCTAGGTAGGATCTCCCATCCTGGACAGTTTGAAGGATAGGTACCGGACAACAGAAACTGCGTCTCACCTCCTCGTAATGGCTTCATTGATTCAATTGTTAATTCTGAAATTTCGAAATGCATTAGGATTCCTCCTTGCCATCACTGGTACGCAGTCAAAAAGCCTGGCTCTTTATACACCCTCACTTGTGACAGAGCCTCTTATATCTAGAAATATCTAGATTAACAACCTGCCACATAAGGGGTCTCTCGTATCTTAAAAGCAAGAAAATCTTTGAGTTCAGCACTAAATGTGAAACAAGCAGCCTTTTCCTCAAAACATCCTGGACTGTTTGAGACATTCCAGAGAGGACATTTACTCATGCCCCCATCAGGTGCTCGTTTTATCAGGGTCAATGATTTTATGGACCTTGTCCGACTTCGTGAAGCATATGGAGGATAAGGAGAAGCCATAACAACACACAGTAACTTTATTCTTCTGGAAAATGTTTTAATGTTTTCTGAAAAACATTAAAAAATTTTTATTTCATATGTTTAATCGATTTTTGCTGAAAATACACACACCATCTTTCAACTTTTGTCTTAAGATTTATTTAAAAAATTAAAATTTTAACTAATTTTCGTGAGTACAAATGATTATAGAGTGGAAAACATTTTAGGACTTCAAAATATTGATTCTATAGACGTTTATGCATTTTTATCCTGCAATACTCATTTTTTGCACTCAAACACAGAATTTTTGTCTTTATTTCGGATTTATAAGATATATAAAATTTATTTAGTCTTTGTAAAGTTTCAAAAATTTAATTTGAAGAGAAATATATATAGGACACAATAATTATTTGAGTAAGCAACTCATTAGAGAACTGAATTTTTGTATTTTTAAGTATAAATTAATCTATAAATGCAAGTGGTTTTGAAAGACAAAACATTATATTTATTTTTTAAGAAGAGTCATTCTATAAAAAGTCATTTTCCTATAAGGACTGTGACCTCAACTGTATTAATTGAATTTATTGATATTTATAAGAATGTTTCGCAGAAATTAATTTCTCTAATTAGATATTCATTGTCTTCTCTTGACAGACGAAAAAAATTATATTAAATTCTGTATTTTATAAATATTATTATAGTAAATATTACATTTAAAATCAGGCACTATATTATTAAAGTCTACAAATCCTTAGTGAATACAATAATGGTGCAAATGAATATGAATACAGAACATGCATTTTCCTGATTATATTTTAGTTTTAATATATTTTAAAATAATATATTAAAACAAAAGCTCTAAGATAAAATCATAAATGTACTTTATTTTATAAAAAATTTCTGTAATTTATACTAAATACATTATTTTATGCAATTCATGTCTTTAAAATTCATCGCTAGTTACTATTAAATAATTTTTAATATATATATAAGACCTGAAATTTTTACTGTGATATTTTAAATATTTTAGTTTATATTATTTATTATTAATAGTCAAATTGATTTATTTTTTTACGTATCATTCACATATTTGTTTATAAAGCTTATTTACCATTAATTTCAAAGAATTTAAAATTAAAAAAAATATTTATGTTCTTTAATATCATTATAAGAGAATAAAATTTCGAAGATATAATTATGTATACGTTTAGACAACCGATGTTCCAAATGGTACAAAATACATCATCAGTTTAGCTCGCACATTCTAACATCATCAATTCACTCAAATATCATAAGTTTAGTCTAATTTTCCTAGAATTAGACTTTGTGTGCAAACATTGATCTTCATTAAAATGATAAAGAATGAGATTTTAATGATGAATTTTTAATGATAATGAAGTTTTAATGATGATGATTATTACTATTTTTGTAGTTTGATGAAGTATTTAAATCTGACTTCTCACAGATATGACAAGTATCACAACAAGATCCCACTTTATTCACATCCCAATATATATTGGTTAATATACAATAACTTAAAATTTTAACAAGTCTTTCAAAATTTAAATTTAACATTATTTTCTAACACTTTTGTTTTAAAAAATGTATCTGTGCAATTACTAAATAATACACGCATGTTCATAAATTAAGAATAGGTCGAAATCGGCAACTTAAAGTGCAGAAACAAAACAAACGTGATTTATTCAAAAAGTCCATTTGTTAAGCAAATGGAAAAGAATAAAGGAGATGGTGTGTATATATTATACCATTCATACAACAAACGACGATTATAGCTTTCTGAAGCACTTACACCACATACATCTGAATAGCACGTTGTTAGTGGGATGGCTATCTTATTTTTGTAGTTATTTGTATCTTAACTAATATTTCGAGATAGCCAATATCTCACGTCGAGGAAAGCTGGGGATCACCTCATCGAGTTGCACTTGGGGAAGGGAACACCAATCAGCTAGCAATGCCCTCTAAACGTCAGCTATAGATGTATAAGGTAATTGATAGGTTGCTATTCGTCTGCCATGTATATCACACAGATGCTATATCGGATTTATTTCTGATGAGAATACTAACCATTGCATCCAGATGACATCCTCCAAATGAAGGCAGTCGTTGATGATGTTCAATCTGTGAGGTCGGGCGTTGTCAACCATAAACCAAATTCAATTCCAATGACAACCTCTAAATAAACGGACTTTTTGTTCCAGAATGATATAACGATAAACTTAGCCTGTTATAATTCCGATTTGAACTAGCAGATCTATTTTGGAGCTCAGTATAATGCTTCTCTAAATTATCACTCCAGTATTATGATAACATTGGCATTCAATGATATTGTTTTGTGGTACTGGGTACTTGGCGTTCTCCATATAAGCATTCAACGTGAATCGGACTGCAAACTAAACCTCATCTCATCAGAAAACATACCACAAATCCATGGTAATGGTGTCCACATTGTATATTTTCTATTCCAGGTTTACTGCAGTGAGTAGCCCTGAGTAGAACAAATCTTATAGATCTACGAGTATATAGATCATCTTCTCCCAAGCATCTATATGTGGTTTTCCTTTAAACGGTCAGACCTGTAACTGACGATAGCTCACTCGACTGGTTCGCTGCTGTGCTCCATCTGTTTTCTTGGTTGTTACTTCCAAATACCGGTTATTTATGGTAGAGACTTGGTATTGATTTTTATTGTGAAAGTTTGAGGCCATTTACATCATTTTGGAATTTTTGCCACAGTCTAGAAGTGGTTTCGAGTTCTTCAGCTTCTATCACCTGTTTACGCTCGCATTCCTAGCAGCCGATGATACTACTATGTAAAACATCACTAACATGCGTCCTCTGTGTCATACTTATGCGGCTGTGATACTGAGAGCCGTATAGACCAGTTGGTGAGCACCTTTTCTTCTTTGAAACAGGTCCTTATATTCATCTCTCTTACGATCTTGTTGCTCTGGAGCACGTTCGGCGTTATCAGATGATTTCCTGTAGTTTGCATATAATGCTTGATCATTTGTGTGATAGTTCTACAGGTGTTTTTCACTTCGCGTTCCATTTCCTTCGGATTTTGGATTACGCTTTATTTATGGAAATGTAGATACATTCAATATTAGGTATATTTTTTTCAATTATCACATAGGAGGAAAAAGTATATATTTAACCATCATATAAATCATTTGATTTTATCATACTTGTGCTTCTAATAAAAAAAATATGATCAATTTTTAAAATATTTCCAAATATTTATTTGATTTATAGTTGATATAATTAAGATTAAAATAAGCCTACTCATCATTTGAGTTGATTAAAACATTTAATTACGACAAATGCATGAGCCAAAGAAACATTTTTACAGTTAAATTACGAAACAACATTGTTGCTTTCTACAATACCTTAAATAATTCACAAAGCATGATTTGTTTTGCTTATTGAATTTAACCCAACATAATGGCAGAGTTGTATTCTCCACAAAGAGCAAATAAAAGGAGTTCAGGATTAATTAGTTTCATTAATAAACGTGTTTTGTATTATGTGTTAAACTTCTGAATGCGAAATATATTCAAATAGAATATCAGTTTCATGGTAAGAAATTATGCTGATATTTTTTACTTTTCTGTTTTGAAAAATATATTAATATCTTACTATACATTTTACTTTTTTTACTCTTCTTATAATATCTATTAATATTTATACAAAAGTAACATTAATTAAAATTCTTAGAGCATTATATAAAAATGAAAGTTATTTCAACGTTGTCCACACTATTATAAAGCAATGCAAATAAACATAATGTGATTAATATAAATGTACATAATTAAATATATATAAGCTTATAATATTTTTTTCATGAATCTCTCATCACTTTTTTAACTCTAGTGATTACAATAATTATTCTCTGAGTATTATCTATCAATGCTTAACATTCTTGACAATTTCAACTTTTCAGTACTTCTTTACGATTTTCTTTACTATATGTTGTTTTAAATTTTTTTCTACAGAGAATCCTTGTTAAAAATCTATAGAGAATCTAGAAGAATCTCACAGAAGCAAAACAGTACAACTAAGCATCACTTTCAATATGCAGAGTGATATCATGGAAGCAACATAGTCGAACCAAAAAAAAAAAAAAATCCTTATCATTCTTATTACTCTGAACCAACTTTTGCAAATATCTTGTGCTTTTCTGAAGGTATATTCGGAAATACAAACAAAATCTTCTTTCATATTGGAATGTAAATGAGGCTTCAACATGAAGGCACGTCTTCTGGTTATAGAAGGTGCGTAGTGTATAAGCTGGGCCAGAAGTTTGGTTATAATGGTTTGGTTTGTTTGTCATTCAATGGTCATTTTTTTATAGACGAAGGAAAATTAGAGCGAGAGTTGCATTTTAAAGAATACTCTGAACCAAAACAAACACCTAGATCCAAGATGGATTCAAACTCGCAAACTGCTGAACCGAAAGCAAGAGCTTTTACCATTCAGCTGACAGTTTTGCTTAAAAACATTATGGAATGTGAGTGGAATTCCGGTAACATCGCACCAAGTTTATATTCTCTTGATTTTTTTAGTTTTCTATGAAAAGTCTGAGAGCTGTCGTAGCCTTGCGGTTAGGGCATCCGCTTTCTGTACAGAAGGGTTGAGTTTGATTCTAAATGACACCAAAGACCAAACAGTACATGCGACATACGTGCTTATTAAATCTGTGGAATCGAAAGTCTTGTGGTCGGTCGTTTAGCAGTTACCAGGGATGCAAATCTCTGGAGAAAATTTCCTCCCCCTTCAGATGAATGTCAAAACCGAGGGAGAGGTTGTGGAAGAGTTTAGAGTTGTCTTCTAGTTGTGGAGGAGTTTAGAGCAAAGGTCGTAGTTTCAGCTTCGTGGTGCTCTGGTTAAATGAAAGACGCACCTTGCTGTCTTAAATTTGCATGGCCAAGGCACAGCGAGCTTGGCTTGTCTAAGTCTGTCTATAAGCAACAATATGAAAAGTTTTGTCTGTAATACTTCCGTAAGTATGATATGGACTAAGTGGTGTGAATTTTCAGCGCTACTGCTACGATTAGGGAAACTCTAAGTATATTCTAACATGCTATTCACTGCATACCGTATAGGTATTGTATGTGTGAAGCTATTTTAGTGATAGTGATTTTGAACGACTACTTTGATGCTTGTTGGGGAATTAAATGTTTTACATTAGTGCTGTGGCATTATTCTGGCTTTGTGATTCTTTATCACGGAAGAATAATGCTTCGAATGATGCTCTTTACCTCTTCAGCATGTTTATTAGTAAAAATTTTGGTAATATTTATAAGTAAAAGTAAATTATATATATATATATATATATATATATATATATATATATATATATATATATATATATATATATATATATATATATATATATATATATATATATATATATATATATATATATATATATATATATATATATCATTACTTAGAAATACTTCAAATAATAAAGAAGTCATTGTCAAAATGAAAACTCTTTAATTGACTCCTCAAGAAATTAATATTGCTAGCAAGCATAGATTATCTTTTATAGCTAGGGAGATTAAAGTATCTGAAATAAAAATAGGGATAATCACATATACTAAATAATGAACTCTACTAGTTTAATTCAAAGACAGAGTATCATTTTTTAAAAGGGATTAAGATGCATTACAGAAATCAGAAACTATATGTTGATTAGAAAATCAAGTAAAGAAACTTCTCTTATTTTCCTGGAGAATTAAATTAATTTCTTATGTCCTTTAATAGAAGAATTTACTAGATTAAGTGATATATAATTGAAAGGGAGAGAGGGAGAAACTAAGTGAACGTTAAATGCAAATGGTTAATGTACGTAACTATTTTTTCAAAACATATAAGGAATACTAATTTAATTTTAGTTTTTAATAAATAGTTAGAACTGTATTAAATGATAGTAAAGGAAAAGGTTGAATTATATGTAAGATCATGGATTCCCTTATTTGGTCGTTTGAAATTTAATAAAAAAATCAATAAATAAAGTACTGATCATTACTTTTTTTGATTTCTACAGATCTAAACCATCCAACAACTTAATCGTTAATGTATAACTTCTGCCACCAAATTAGGGCAAGTCAATTTCGTATGAACGTAATAAATATTTTATATTTATAAAGTTTATATCAGTTTAACACATGGGAGAACGATTTGTTTTATTTATTTATCATTATTATTTTTTCTTTTACATTTCAATTATTTGCACAGTTATTTTTCATTTTCCTGGAATAGTTTATAATCTAACTTTTTTTGATCGTGGGTAATTTTTTGCATTTGTATAGGTTTAATTTTTAGTTTAATTGGTTTATTTTAATACACTTTTTCATTATATAATAAGTGATTATTTGTAAATATATCAGAGAAGTTTTTCTTACACACACACACACACACACACACACACACACACACACACACACACACACACACACACACACACACACACACACACACACACACACACACACACACACACACACACACACACACACACACACACACACACACACACACACACACACACATCTATTGATCTATTGAGCAAATGCAAAATAAGACCAATGCAGCGAAAAGACAAGGCAATTTACATATATTAAACAGATTGACCATACAAACAACATATATGAGTTAATAAGGGAATGCATATCAAAGTAAGCAGTAAAAATACAAGTAATATAAATTATTCGATATTCTTATTAAAAGAATGTTGGTACTAAGAGTTTTAATTACTCAATAAAAATGTCTAAGAGAGAAATTTTTATTCTCTGACTTAAATAATTTAGAAAAGAAATTTCTTTCGTAAATTACCCAATTAACTTTTATAAACGACTTCCTGATAGCTCATTGGTTACATAATAGTTTACAAATTAATAAAATGAGTAAAAAAAAAAAAGACTTCTTAACATCTGAAGAATTATTATGTACCCCTTATAAAATTAGACAAGCAGCAAAACAATTTTATGGTCTTGAAGGAAGAATTTCTTTTATACTATAACTTTTTTTCACAGCTTTAATCATTTTTATTGTTTTCTTTACTATCTAATAAAAAACATTTTGCTTGGTTTAATGTTCGTAAATTAAATGAATGAAGCTTTAAGTATAAAAAGATTAATTTTATGTTGGAAAGATTTTTTACAGGCATGTTTTGACATTTTTACTAAAACATTTAAATTTTCTAGCTAATGTTAATATTTCAAAATTCATTTCCATTGCTAAGTTAGAGATACGACATGTTATAAATACTCTCAGCTGATCTCAGCTGTGTTATGCAATATAATGTATACTGAATAGCAAGGAATACTATTCTCTAAAATAGATGCATAAAATGCAAAATGCACTGTTTAAATACGATTTTATTTACAATGATGTTTTTAATATTGTCCATATCTTTTAAGCGACGATGTAATGATGTATTAACTGTATAAAAATTTAATTCGTTTCATAATAGGATAATATTAATTTTTAATTGTATATGAATATTATTTTAAGGTTACAATTATGTAAGTCATTAATATTTATGCAAATTTAAAATTTGTCTCTAATAACATAGTTTTTTAAGTGTTAATTATTTTTGCACTTGGTATTATACATTGAATTTATAATGAGATACTATAGATGGTTTCTGTAAAATTTAGGAATAATGATAAGATATTCCAGAAATATAACATTTCTGAAATATTTCATTTTTATTCCTAAATTTTACAAAAGTAGTGCCTGTATGGAAATTACATAATAAATAATACATTATATAAATATGTAATATTTAAAATATATAAAATTTTTCTCTATTATCAAATATAAATCAATTGAAATAATTAGAATATTGAGTGGGAGTTTGTTTTTAATTTAATTTAATAAAAATAACATTAAAAACAATAAAATAAATTTAACAATACTAAATATAAATGAAAATAAAAAGACATTAAAATAAAAATAATATAACTAAAATAAATATAAATTATAAAATAAATAAAAGATAACCTAAAGTATATTTATATATTCCTTGTAATGCTATTTTTAAGCATGATTATTTTTATTTATTCCATACTGGCTTCGAAAGCTTAATAAGGAATTACATGTGGAAGATTTTTGACAATGTTTTGTTAATGCATATTTAAACTTTACATCTTCTATCTTGTGTAATATAAAAGAAAAAAGCACGCATTTGTCTAATGTTCAGACGTATGGATGTAATGGTGGATGGAACGTAATTTGAAAATATGCAATGTATTTTAATCCGTTGTGCTTGTCCTCTTTGTTTGGGTTTGATTCTCACGGTTGTTTTCTGGAATATTTCTGTAACAGAAAAGAAACAAGTTATATTGTTGAGAATTTCGATTTAAATAGAATTTTTTCATATTTCTAAAAATAATTTTTACAAATAAATACATAAGCATTGAATTGTAATAAAAATGTTATTAAAATTTTCCATTATGGCATTCCATTATCCATTATTACACAACAAAAAAGTAATCTATTGTGGATTAAATTAAATTTCTACCTTAAAAGGAAATATTAAAAAAATTTTCAAATATTACGATTAAAAGTATTACAACTAATTTTGTTGTACAGCAAAATACGAATAAAATGTAATACTTATAGCTAGAGGAATTCAAATAGAGTATGGGTAAAAATAGGAATTTTTTGTAGTTTTTACAAAATTAAATATTTAAATTAAAACTATCGTAGTATTATCCTTATCTCATGTAAGCATGTTTTTTATTTTAAAATACACCATAATCAACTGTGAAAAAGTAAAAATCATGCAAAAGATTTGTTTTGTGCCATAAATAAAATATAAATTTTATACATTACATATAATAATTTCAAAATATAATATTCCTTTAATTTGAGATTATAATAGTTATATTATATAAAAACTTTTAATTTTACTTTGTATTTATTTCCATTTTACATTCATTTTTCACTGTACACAGGTGCCATATAATCCAGGTTGCCGAATTCTCAGTTTGGTGAATTTTTGGCGAATTTTCTATTTTATCTGGCAACCTGGTTTTTATTGCGTCATACAGATGAAGACCAATAAGAATTATGTTGAAAATTCAATTTTGATATCATTAGTGTTTACGTCAGCGCGACGTGATTTAGAATATTTTGTCCTATTTTCGCCATTTTATTAAGCATTTTTGCGAGGAAGCTTCATGATAATTTTTTAATTTTGTTTTACAATTTACTTGACATTTTGGATACTTAAATTCCAGGTTGTATTGCTTTTTTTCACTACTTTTTGTGTTTTGCATTTATTTTTTTAGGATTTTTCAAAATTGTTACGATTAATAATGTCTGTAGCTTAAAATATCGTTTGAAAATATCAAGGTATTCTTAGTTTTGGATTGACGTTCAATTTCTCCGATGGTAATGAGATTTTAGTTATGGAGGGAGTAGCTAGTTATTTTTTCTGTTTAAAATTGGTGAGAAATAAGAAATTCTTAATAATTTTTACGTGAAATTTGAGTGTTGAAATCAGAGTTAGTGTTCTTAAAATGTGGAAGTCAAATGAGAATTTTGGTTAAGAAAAACCCCTCAGATGGATATGTTTTCTACAGCAGCAAAAGTTTTAAAAGAAAGTCTTGTGATTCCCAGAAGTCTAATAGGTATGGTTCTTGGTTTTCTTGCCGAAAATTGAAAATTGAGGAAATTTTTCGGAACTAGTTCAGTATCTCCATATATTGGCGAACACGGGATTTTTTTCCGTCGCCAAGTCGCCAAAGTAAACGCGCCAAGCTAACACGGGAAATATCCCGAAGTTCGATCGAAAAATAAGCATTTTAGAAAATTAAAAAAGGGAAATAAATATAAATGATGGACTTACTTGATATGAAGTTTAGCTGATATGCCGATTGGTATGTTCATTTCAAAACATTTTTCGTTGTCACCAGTGTCACATTTCAGTTTTTTTTTTAAAAAAAAAGGCATGAAAAAAATATTTTTCTAAATATTTACACTTTATAAAATTTAAAAAAAGCAAAAAAAAATATTATTTTAAATATAAATTACTTTATAAAATTGAAAAAATAAGTATTCAAAAGATATTTTTCTAAATATATACACTTTATAAATTTTAAGATAAGCATGCAAAAAATGTTTTTTTAAATATATACACTTTCAAAGTAAATAAAGATAAAACACTAATACAATAAAAAAATATACATTCAGAATTTAAATAAAATAATTGCACCTTCTGCAAAATTTGGTACTCATCCCAATTAATTCTCGAAACGATTTCAACAAATTTATTAAAATAATTTTCATTTGCAGCTATGCAAGCTTTATGAAACATACACATTGCAAGGTAAAATTTAAAATCTGCCTTACGATTATATGTAGGTAAAGACGCTTTTACATGCCTCCACGTAATTTCAATTGTATTCATGTGACATCCAGTTTCTGGATCAACAAATGTCAACTTATGGTTGACTTTTAAATGTTCGAATCCTTCCTCAGTTAAACAGTCATAGCTCTTCCAACAGTCGGAATACACAGAAGTGCCTGGCAAAATCCAATCTTTAATAATTTGTATTAATGTTTCCTGTGTTCTATCGTAAACAGCAACTAAAAAACCTCTTCCGGAATCCCTCTCAACCCCACCAAACATCCACTGACCGTCAACCTTATGTCCCTTGTGATATTTTCGCTTGCCAAATTTGGACTCATCTGTTTCAACAATTTTGCCCTTCCCCCCTATTTTTTCTGAATTAAGTTCAATGTAATCTAAAAGAGTTTCATTAATAAATTGCCTCCAATCGGCCAAAGTAGCTTTTGAGAATGAATACTCTTCAATAATGTGTTCCGTTTTGGATCCCTTTAAAATTTCATAGGTAATATATAAAATTTCAAGCAATTTTAATTTAGAATTTGAAAACCAAGAACCGTGCCTAATAGATTTTTCAGTGTTACATTGCTTTCCATCAATATTTTTTTTTACAAACTAAAGAAAAACCATCGGAATAGACTTTCTTTGGGGTAATTTTCATTTTTGATCCACATTTTCTACAATTCGCGTATTTTAATAAGCTTATTTCCATTAGAAAATTAATTAATAATTGCGGATCTTGAGCCAATTGAATTAAAAAAAATTCTATTAACAATTCCAGGTTTTCCAACTGTTGGCCTAGAGCTTGAAAAATTAAAGTATCCATCGTTAATTTCGTTAATTTTAGCTAAAATAATCTGTTGATATTTCTCGACATCACTATGAGCATGAGACATCATGAAAATATAACAATAAATTAACAAATATGTAAAAGATAATAATAAATTAAATTAATAAGATAATAATAATAATAAATTAAATTAATAAGATAATAATAAATATATATATTAAATAAACCAAATAAAATGAAATAATGTAAAAGAAATTGTAAAAAAGAAAAATTTGCGATGATTAGACGCTGGTGACAGCGAAGCACTTCCTTTAATTGCACCAACAGCAAACAAAAGGCAAATAGCTTCCAATTCCAATAGAAACGTGGAACAAAGAATGTTCTAGAACAATGAAAGTCTAAGTAAAATTTAAATAGGTGTATATTTTTATGTAAAACACAAGAAAATTGAATAGTGGCAACAAAAAAAAATAGTAACTAAAACTGAATTTGGCAACACTACAATAAAAACAAAATCTGAAATCGGCAACACTACGAAATAAACAAAGGGCGCCAGATTTGGCGAGAAATCATATATGGGGATACTGAACTTATACCAATTTTTCTTTTGTCTTATGAAACTGTTTGCGGTAGTAAACCAACTAATATTCATAGGAAATATTCTTTTAGCAAACATAGAAAAAATATTCTTTTGCTGACTAGAGGCAGTTTATAAATGAGACAATTCTTTACTCAATTGAGTCATCATCTGAAAAGATAGGTCTACAACTACCATTGAAAGCACACGGAGTCAAATGAAAAGCAAATTGCTGACACATAATCCTTAAGCGGATTTTAAATTTTATTTATTCCATAAATCCTATGAAAAAAAGAAATTGGACCCATTTAATGTGTTTAGGAAAATCGTTTGAAAAATTAATTGGGATGAATTTAAAGTTACTGTTGACGACATATTATTTTTTTTATGTATGACATTTTTTTTAAACTTATATTTTTAAAATAAAATACTATATAAATTGTATACACATTTTTAAAATTATTGTTTCTTTATTTAATATTCTAAAATTATTATAATTAACAGTTTAAATTGTATCTTATAATTTTTTATTTATTCTTTAGCGAATATTTTTTCACTTTTCATTAGTGAAAATTCGTGTTCTGATTCTTCTGGAATTTTCGTTAAAATTCGTATTTACTTTTTCGAAGTTCCCATATTTTTCTTATTCTCAATAGAAGTAATTTCAGATACGAATATTCCGAAGTAATTTCAGATACGAATATGGAAAATTTTTGTATTTTATAATTTTTCTAATGTTTAATTTTTTTTAAATATTGTTATTTCAAAAATATATATTCACTCTGTTTATTTATCAGGTTTAAATTCAATATTTAGACATGTAAAGCTTTTCAAAAACGAATTTATTCCGTCACAGCTACAGCATATTCGCTTGGCTTTATGTCACAATGACGTCATTTTGGCAATATTTCGTCTCTCGCCAAAAAAGTTTAAAATTTGAAATCCTAGTTTATACGGCACCTGTACCTTTCACTGTCTGTATTATATACATAGAATAAAATTTTCATTTTTTAAAAATTAAATTATGGATTAAGTAAACAAAAGTAGGAATGTTATTGCCACGTAAAATTGTATGTTTATCGAAGTATGTCATTCAGAAAATTTCTTGTAAAATTATATATTTTATAAGAATTATGAACTTGAAAGAGCAAGAGTTGATAAAAAAAAAAAAAAAAAAAAAAAAAACATAAAATTTTTTGTATGCATATAAAATTTGATCAAATCATTTTTTTTAAATCAGCATAGAAGTACATCAAGGCAAATGAGATTAAAAATGAACTTGTTTTTACTTAATGGGTAAATTAATTATAAAGAATTTCACAAAAGTATTATATAAGTATTTGTATTTTATATATTACAAAACCTACTATCTGATTAAAAATTGAACTTTTTTTTAAAGAAGAATAAGTAGTTTAAAGTATGATGTTGGTAATATTTTATTGAAACTTGTATAATATGCTTTACTGATTATATTGTGTAAATTGTTGCATAAGGCTATAATTTAAAGATATAGATTAAAAATATTTGTTAATTCACTTAACACGAAAACTAATAATTCACTGAATGTAATATATCAAATCTGTTTGTTAACTCCCAAGATGAAGGATTGAATAATAGATTTTATCGAATAAGGCACAGTTGCCGTATAATCCATCATGCCAATTTCTGAATTTTGTGGAATGTTTTTGGTGAATATCTTTGTTTATCAATATAAGTTAGATTTTTATTACGTCATTGAGATAAAAAATTAATAGAGATTATGAAGAAAATTCTATTTTGGAAGTCCTAGTAGTCATTGCGAGGAAATTTAGGACATTATATATATATGCAATTTTATCAAAAAGAGTTTTGTGATGATAGTTTGTCTAAATTTTTTTAATGTGTTCTACAGATTTCGTGATATTTTGCAGGTTGTGTTATTATTTCATTAATTTATATAAATACTCCTTCTTTATTCCGTATTAATTGCTTTATATTACTGTCTAAATTTATGTCAAAATATCCTTTTTTATTTTATGTACGACATTTTTATTATTTTTAGTATTAAAATAAAACATCTTTTAAAATTGATTTTTATTTCAGAATTTTCATTTAGATTTGAAAAAAATGTTGTTCCTGTATTTTGTTTTAACTTATTTGGTAAAAACATATGATATTTTACAATCTATATTTTTGCGAATTTCCAATGTTTACATTAGAATTCATGTTCCCATTTTTCTTAGAATTCTCATTTATATTTTCGAAATTATTACTATTATATTTTCTTTTTTAAAATATTTTGTTTTAAAAAACATTTTTTTCCTATTGGTCCAAACATTCATTTTAAAACATTCATTCCATTCCAAACATTCATTTTTAAATGGTAGGCTCTTGGATGACGAACCTAATGCCACAACAAGGTCAGAATCTGCTACTCATTTGTTGTTACCATGGAGGAACTTGTGAAACAAGTCACAGAGGCGAGTAGCGTTGCCCGTGGCATGCCACCACAAACCCGTTTATAGGGTGGGCCACATTCATACATCATCGCAGAAGAAAGGACTGAGAAACACAGAGAGAACAGAGAAAGAAAGTAAGATCCAAATAGGAATCGAACCCGAGACCCACAGCTCGGAGTCAGGAGCGCTAACCATTTAGCAATCAGCCATTTTTTAAGAATATATATTTACACTGTTTATTTATCAAGTTTAGATTTATTATTTAGATGCGAAGTTTTTTCAAGAAAGAATTGATTACGTCACAATTATGTCATCTTAGCAAATATTTATTTGTTGCCAAAAAAGCTCAGAAATTGGCAAAATGGTCTGTATGGCAGTTGTGCCTAGAATAATAAATAAATATACAGATTCATTATTTTTATTTATTAAAATCATATTAATTTTTCTTTTCCAACTCATCACCACTCATCATCAGCAACACACATCTCTATACATATTTGTGTGTAGAAGATTAACAATGTTCAGTAATATTTTTTAACAAATTGTTTTTTATACATATTGGTTTTAAACCAATTATTGCCGACCGCCCTGTTTAGTGGCCAGAGTGCCTGACTGTGGATAGGGAGGTCCTTGGCTCGAATCCTGGTTAAGGCATGGATGTACTTTCGCTCTCTATCTATCCTATCTTTGTCCTTTCTGTGTATGAATGAGGTGTGAATGGTTGCCTACCCTATAAATGGGTCTCTATGGCATGTGTATGCACTGAAGCTGTCGGACTCCACACCATATATGGTTCAGTATGAAAAAGTAGAGCAGCGCACCCTACATTGTCAGCCTATCTGGCACAAGACAAAAAAAATATTTGAATAGATATGTTAATTATATTCCAGTATTCAACAATTAATATCAAATGATTAATAAAAATCAGTTTATTGGATTGTGATACAAGTATGTTTTTGGTAATGTGGTTAAGGATATGATAGGTCATTTCATAAGTTTCGTATAATTTATATACTTGTTTTCACATACATATATGGCACATCAAGAAGTCAGGAGCCTGACGAATAGATTGCTATCGCTTTTCATCAAGTGAGGTATTTGTGCCGTTTACAGTTTCCTTTGTCATCAAGCTACGTCCGAAGTTATCAAATAGACTTTTATTGTAGAGTTCACGTCTCATAATGGCATACTCAGCGTACAAATTTAGTGTGGTTGGGAATTTCGAAAGTTAGCAGTGCATTTGGCGTTACATATTTTATTGGTTGTAAAACTCATGAGAGGTAAAAAATGGATAAGTAATGACTTATAAATGGATAAGTCAATAAATATAAAATATTATAGTAAAATTTTAGAAAATTTAAAATAAAAATTATTTTTTGAAAGTAAGTGTTATTTTTAATAAAATAATAATATTCACTCTTAAATAAAATTTGAAAATAAAAATAATAAGTTATTAGCCATCAGTGTAAATTAATAAGGAACATTATTATGCCTTGAAAATTAATGTTAAGAATTTGTAGAAGTAATATACAAATAAAGGTTAATCAAATTGCTATTGTTAAAACACAATAATTTTTAATGTTAATAGATTAGTAAATTTTAATCGGTAATAGAAAAAAGCCAAATTTTTTTAATTTTTGCACAAAATTAATGCAGTTTATAAATTTTTACATTAATAGATTTCAAAATTCCATGTAAACAATATGATAAAATTTTAGAATCAAGAAATTGTTCATAATTAAAATAATTGTTTTCATCATTAAAGTTATTATTAAATCTTTAATGGTAAACATTTTTATTATAAGCGTTTTTACTTTTATTTAAATTCACAAATAAATTATTTTCATATATCACTAAATTGCATTTTATTTACATTATTCTTATCAAACAGGTTCTTCTGAAAATAATTAAACTGCTTAAAAAAATGTCATAGTTTGCTTTGCTTGCTATATTTTTACCTGAAAATATAAGTTTATATATATATATATATATATATATATATATATATATATATATATATATATATATATATATATATATATATATATATATATATATATATATATATATATATATATATATATATATATATATATATATATATATATATATATATATATATATATATATATATATATAGGATTAAGTGCTCTGAGAAATGCTCGATTTCACATTTTAAGATTCTTAAGTAAATTTCATTTTACAAAATACCTTTAAACAATAAGAAGGAAATTAAGAAGTACAGAAGGTCAATAAATTTCACTCAATATAGTTTTGGATGAAATTAGGTTTACATTAATCTTGTAAATATTTTGTTGATTTTATCATTAATCAAATTGAAGAAAAATATAATCTGAAAATGTTGTTATGTATTGAAAAGAATAGTAAGAGGTATAATTCATTTTTTTCACATTCATTAAAAAAGAAGCATTAAATAAAGTAATTTATCATACATAAAGATTACTTATAAAATAACATTAGGTAAAACATTAATTGAATCTAAATGGAGCTTTTCTTGAAATTGCATATTAATTTGTATAAGTAAGTAAAAAAATATTCCAAGAACAATTTTGATTTCCACACAGAAATCGCTTTCAAAATTTATTTCTTAATGGAAAGTAAATGATTATAAGTTTGATTGATGGAATCTGGTCAAAGTTTGAATTCCATTTAGAATTAATTTTTTAGAATATTTTAAATTGTTGCCGATGGAGTATTCTTTAATTATTATAAAATTGATTATATGTGTTTCTTGTGGAAGATGCAATTGATTAATTGATGATGAACATCAGGTAAGGCTAGTAAATACTGTTATTTATAATACTGAAGTATTTAATATCTTTTTAAGTAAATGCGTTTTACCAAAAGATTAATCAATATATATAATATTGCAAAAACTTATATCCAGCAATGTTGATAAAAACAAGTGTAATTTATATGATTAACTTTTGCTCCCTAAAGCTGATTCGTTGGAAACATACAATTTAAAATGGATTCGGAATCATTAACGTCATTCAACCGAAGTTTCGAATCTGCCTCTACAACTGTTAAATTAAGGATCAGAGCAGCAACTATTCAGCTGCAGGGTCAGTTTCAGATATGAAAGGGAAGAAAATAAATTAAGTTTCGGGCCGGCTATTTCCTTCCTTAAATAGAAATCTCTCAATGTTATTTTCCATGACTACAGAAATTGAGAACCACCCACTCGGTCTAGTGGTCAACGTGTTTGACTGCGGATAGGGAGGTTCTGGGTTTGAATCCCGGTTCGGGCATGGATGTACTTTCTCTCCCTGTTTATCCTGTCTTTGTCCTCTCTTTGTATGAATGGATTGTAAATGGTTGCCTACCCTATAAACGGGTATCTATGGCTTGTGTGTACTGAGGAATTCGGACTCCAGACCAAATCACGGTTCATTTGGAAAAGTAGAACAGCGCACCCCTTAATGTCAGCCTAGCTGGCACAAGAAAACAACAAAAGAAATTGAGAAATAATTTGGATGAGGTATTTATAATCTAGTTCTGAAATAAAAGTACCTTTCTGTTTTCAAATTACTGCTTTTTATCTACATTTCAATTTTGAGTATTTATTCTTTTCACGTTTTTTTATATTTATGGTTCTTTTACAACGCTTGAAATATATTCTTATTTAAAATTGTTATTGTGTATAAGAATATGTGATGGTGGAAATAATTGAACTTTTAAAAATTGATGAATTATTCTTTCTTCTTTTGGGCCAAATAAAATGTATATTAATGGTTCGGGTAAAAATATTTATATTTATGAAAAAAATCGTTCTTAAAATTAATATCAAATTATGATTGTTTTTTTACAACAGTTAATGAAGTTGTGTATTATACTTAGTAAACATTACCCACATTGAATAATTTTGCGTATTTAAATATGATCTAATTAAATAAATTAGTTGCAAAGGTTTTATATTCTTTAAATATAATGAATGCCAAATATAAACGTGAATCAAGAGTCATTTTGCCTTTTATAATTTTAAAATTACTTTAATGTAGGCTTGACAATAAAGATTGCTCGATGTAGTTTTCGATTTTTTTATTATTAGTTTTATGGAAATATATATTTATTAATATTTTGGAAATCTAAATTTTATTTATATTTAGTTGTAATTCAATTCTCTATTTTATTATTATTTTTTTTAAAAAGTAACTTTTTTGCTAAGAAAGTAAACTGTTATCAATACCTTTGATTGTTGGTATAAGTTTATTTTAATGTTTTCACTTGATTTCTTTAGTCTGAAATCGTATTCAAAACTGTATCTTCTTGAAGCACAGTGTTTATTAGCCATAACAATTCTTATTTTCTCTTAGAAATATTTTTCTTTTATAGTGGGCTACATTTTGCTGGGAAAGAAACCAATACTTCCTAAATTACTCCCATTTTAAAAGATTTCCAAAGGAAACTATGAATTCATCTCCACTGAGAGAATTTCAACAAACACTGAAATCGAATCCGAGGAACTCTACTTCAAAGAACGTAGGTCTACAACAGTAAACTTTTGCAGTAGGTATTATAAGAATTAATTATTTTTAAAAGTCATTCACATAATCCCGAATTCATTCTTCTCACCATTTTAAAAGTATTCCGTATTACTTTCTAGAGTATTTTAAAAGGTAATAGTTAACAACTAAAACCTTAGTTGAATCCATGAAATCTTTACTTTTGCAACAAAATATTTAGTAAGCTAAACGTTGCACAATCAAGTTTAAGAATTAACCTAATTTAAAAGACAACACAGGTTCATTCATAGTGTCATTTTGTGATTTTCAAAGACTTCTTTGCGTTCGGTATTTTTTTTATGATACCTTTTTTCTTAAATTTTATGAACAATTTCTTTTTATATTTGTATTTACATTTTCTTAAAACAATTTTATCAAAATTCTATTTTTCTCCTCTTTTCCCAATAATAATAGTTTGCTGTACTCAGTACATATGGAAACGAATTTAAAATTAAATGATTTATTCTCATACAAACTATTTTCTTCAATTATTGCATTTATAAATTGCTGATAGAGAATACTTAAATCTTTTCTTTTGTCATATTCAACTGGATATAAAATTATATTAAACAACATATAATTTGTTGAATCCTTTAGAATTTGATTTTAGAATGATTTGCTTATTCTACACTACTGGCCATTAAAATTGCTACACCAAGAAAACGACATGCTACAGTTGTGAAATTTATACGAAAGGAAGAAGGTGCTGTGATATGCAAATGATTAGCTTTTCAGCGCATTCAGACAAAGCAGGAGCCAGTAGCGACATCTACATTGTGTTTAAATGAGGAAATTGTTCAGCCGGATCCTCATACACAAATTGCATTTGAACGTTGTTGCCTGGTGAAACGTTGTTGTGATGCCTCGTGTAAGAAAGGGAAATCCGTACCAGCACGTTTCTGACTTTGATAAAGGTCGAATTGTAGCGTACCGGGATTGCGGTTTATCTTATCTCAGAGTATTGCTACTCGCGTCGGTCGAGATCCAATGATTGTTATCAGAATATAAAAACGATGGGTTCAGGACGGTAATACGGAACGCCATGCGGGATCTCAACGGCCACCTATCACTAGCAGCCGAGAAGACAAACATATTATCTGCATGGCAGTAATGGATCGTGCAATCACGTCACGAGCCGTGAGTCAAGAAACGGGGTCGTTTGGAAGACAACAAGTGTCTGCAATAACAGTTCGACGACGTTTGCAGCAGCATGGACTCTCAGCTCGGAGACCATGGCTGCGGCTTCCCTTGACGCTGCGTCATAGACAAGAGCGCCTTCAATGGTGAGATCAACGACGAACCTTGGCGTACGAATGGCGAGATGTCATCTTTTCAGATGAATCCAGGTTCTGTGTACAGCATCATGATGGTCGCATCCGTGTTTGGCGGCATCGTGGTGAACGCACACTGGCAGCGTGCATTCATCACCGTCCTACTGGCCCATCAGCTGGCGTGATGGTATGGGTTGCCATTGGATACACGTCTCGGTCACCTCTTGTTCGCATGGACGGTGCTTTGAACAGTGCACGTTGCATTTCTGGTGTGTTACGACCCGTGGCTCTACCCTTTATTCGAGCCCTGCGAAACCCTAACGTTTCAGTAGGATAATGTCCGACCGCATGTTGCCGGTATTGTACGTACCTTTCTTTATACGGAACGTGTTTGGTTGTTGCCCTGGCCAGCACGTTCTCCAGATCTTTCACCATTAGAAAACGTCTGGTCAATGGTTGCCTAGCGACTGGCTCGTCACCAAACGCCAGTCACTACGGTTGATCAACTGTGGCACCGGATTGAAGCTACATGGACATCTGTACCTGTACATGCAATCCAATCTCTGTTTGACTCAATGCCCATATGTATAGCTGCTGTTATTACTGTCAGAGGTGACTGTTCTGGGTACTGATTTCTCAGGATCTATCCAGCTAAATATTTTGAAAATTTAATCACTTGTTATTTCTAGTATAATATGTTTGTCTAATAAATATCATTTTGTTATCTGCATTTCTTCCTGGTGTAGCAATTTTAATGGCCAATAGTGTGTTTTAAACCCATTGGAATCCAATATTTGAGAACTTTTGCTTAGCTGAACACTAATTTCACAGTTCGACATTTGGTTAGAGACATTTCTTCTGCTGACCCCAAATAAATAATATATTCAGTATTTCAATTTATTCAGAATTATTATTCACCGGTTTGGAGTGATTCTTGCTTATTCTGCAACATCAAATATTTCGGAGAACTTCGTATTTATTCTTTGTCTTGGATTTTCTGTATCTGTTTATTCTCAAATTATTTATTCAAATTATTAATCAAATAATGTATTCAGATTTTTCATTTAGTATCGTGAAATAAGTGAGATTTTATTGTTTGGAACTAATACAAAGAATCTGGAAAAAAAAAACATAAATAAGTAATTTATTTCAAGTTAGAATTTTGGTTTTCTAGCTTTAAATTGAACAGTTCGGCTTGCATATTAAACGTGATGATTTTAGTGTTTCGGAATTCACTTTAAGTTAGACGAATTACCTCTTATTTAATCTCTCAAAATTTATCTTAAACATGCAAAATACTTTGATTTATGTATTGTAAATTGTAAATCAAAGTATTTTGCACGTCTAAGATATATTTATGTATTAAATATTGTATAAGGGAACATAGTATCATAGTAGTTATGGCATCGGCCTTCCATCCGGAAGGGTAAGGCTCGATTCCCAATGCCGCCAAAGACCCACCAAGTAATCCGATATACGTGCTTAAATCTGTGAAATTGAAACTTACCCTGGGTGTAATGGTCTGGAGAAAACTTAATCCCTCTTCAGATCAATGTCAAAATTGAGGGAGTGGATTCCCTGGTGGTGCCATCTATCGGAGTCTTTGAGCAAAGTCGTAAATTCACCTTTGTGGTGCTCTTGTTAAACGAAAGGGGAACCATACAAACTTAAATTTGCATAACCAATGGCAAAGCAAGTTTAGCTTGTTCAAATGTGTAATGAGTAATAACTGCAAAGATTGTGGCTGGGTTTTCAGATAATATTTTGTGTTAGCCAGATATTTTTATAATATTATTGCAATCACAAATTTTAGTGTAACAAAAATACAAGAAATTTAAAATTAAAAAATAATTAGAAAAATTTCAAAAACATTATGGAGAATTAAAAATTTTTCATAGAAGAAATAATGTCTATAGATTTAAGTTTTCCTGTAAAATAATTATATTTTTTATTTATCAAATTTCTAACTAAGTGCACATTACAGTAAAAATTAAAGGAAAAAAGATTCATGCATATTTTTATGGCACTTCGTTTCCTCTGGTGAGTTTCATTAATTTCTTTGTTAATGCTAAGAATACCACAAATTCTGAAGTAATGCATATGTTATCGATTAAAATAAAGTTATGTTTGGAAATCTGTGCCCAGAAGGACCTTCCTTATTAAATATAGAATGATAATTTATTTTATACACCTCTTAGTTACAAAAGTTAATTTTATTTCGAGACACTATTTACTGTATTAAGAATTCGAGTTTAAACTAGGGATAAATAAAGCTATAAGAAAAATTTTCATTTACTTTATAAAGATAAATGTTGTTGTTTCAGAAAGAGAGTTTTCATATCTTATTATCAAGTGAAAAAAAGTTGCGTGGTTATATAATTCTTTTTTTTTGTGTAGTTGCAATAATTCTGGAAATTAAAAATATTATTTTAAAAGATTTAATAGAGTTTTAAAAATGCTTAATAAAATCAAAGAAATAAAATATTTAAGTTAAGGAATTAATTAAATGAAATCATTTTATGATTTTTAATAGAAGAGAGTATTTTAAAAGAAGTTCGGTTGAATATAAAGATGATTTTTTATATTAGAAATAGAATTTACAACTAGGAAATTTGTTTTCAGGATTCATGTGTGTGAAGTAATTATGCTTTATTAGGTAGCAATGTGTTTCAGGAATAATATTTTAGAAAAACAAGAAAATATACATTATTTGAATAATGACATGACGCACTTAATATCTTGCATGTGTATTCATTCTTGCATGTGTATTGCATGTGTATTCATTCTTGCATGTGTATTGCATGTGTATTCATTCTTGCATGTGTATTGCATGTGTATTCATTCTTGCATGTGTATTGCATGTGTATTCATTCTTGCATATGTATTGCATGTGTATTCATTCTTGCATGTGTATTTCTGTGTACTTAGATTGTGTGCAAACTGCAAAATAAAATCGATCTAAAAAATGTAACCAACAAAAATGTAGTTCATTTAAAAAATATATAAATAAACGAAAAGTTATTTTATAGAACTTGAAAAATGATGTCTAAGTCAAAAAATTCATAGAAATAATCCAATTATTATAATTTACATAACGTAAAAGTTAGTTTTAAATGAAATGCCAGAATGACTAAATATATACAATTGTATTTAATTCAAATCTGTTATGTGTTTATGCCATGTTCCTAATTTCTCGTAATTCCACACGAATGAGCTTCCATTGAGACTATAAAACTTTCAAACTTTTCAAAGAATGCAAAAATTATTTGTTTCTCGTCAGAGCTATTAGTTTTTTTTTAAATAAAAACTGCACTTTTTTCTTCGCAAGCTTAAGTAGTGGTCATTTTTCTTAGTCGGATTTAATTCTGCTTTTTTTGTGTAAAGATTTAATTATGTTCTTTTTAGGACTGAAATTGGATTGAAAATGTTAAAGCTGTTTTTGTTAGTGTCATCAAGAGAAATAAACTATAGATATTCATGGTTTCTCAAAAAACACATATATAACAATAACACTTGACAACAAATAATTAAATAAAAAAAATAATGTTTAGCAAATCTCACATTTTTTACCATCATATTATCTAATGAAGTTATGAGTTGTTAATATTTTATTTAACATTAGAAAAATGCTATAAGTTATTATTTGTGCACTCGAAGAATTGTAGTTAAAAATATTTTCGTGCAATAAATAAAATGTAAATGACGACGAATTTAAAATTTGATTAACATAAAAATATTTTATTTAACATGCAATTATATTATGCAGAACATTGTTTACTAATTTACAGTTGCTAAAATGTAATTATGAATTGAAATATATCATTTTTTATTGAAATATTATACTTTGATATGATGCTATTAATTTGATATGATGATATATACTATGAACATTTTACTTTGATATAGAAGTACTTTTCAAAGATTATTTTCTGTATTCTAAATTTCAATATTTTCAAAATTGTTTGCCGAAATATTATTTGCTTGCATACCGGGCAGTTTTTTTCCTGGTAACTTGCGGAAGAAAATGCAAACTATATATAAATAAAAACTTGCATGCATAAAATTCTTCTCTCAAATATTATTTACACTGTTGAGATATTAAACACTGAATTCATGACTTTTAATATTAAAAAATACTCAACAATAAACCATTGATACATGAAATTGGAGAGATATGAAATGCTTTCTATAAGTAAGAAACACTAGGGTGAAAAAAATTGTAGTTTTAATGAAAAAGGAAAAAAATTTTAATGGTACCAAAAATGACGTTATTAAAAAGAAAATAAAACACTCTCATTTCTCTCTTAATTCGTCAAATAATGGTACTTAAATTAAAAAACTAAAAAGATAAATATTATGCAATGAATGTCAAATAAACTTAGAGATTATCTAATTCATGTGTTGAAATCGTTGTAAGGTTATCGGAAAACATTTTACGCAGCTCTCTTCTGTTAAAGTAATTAATATGTCTCCATTTTCATAAAGCATATTTTATATTTTTTTTCTCTTACAAATAAATATCTTTTTCATTTTGCACACAGCAAAATTTTATTATTTTTTCCTTAAAATTGTTCTTCACAAAAACAACTTAAGAATTATATCATAAATAAATAATATGATTTACGTTTAACAAATACCTTTATTCCGATTTTTTGGGGTACAAAAATCTTTGAAAATAAAAACGATTCATAAATGTTTACTTTTCAAATTCGAAAAACGGAGTTATAATGAAGTTACATAATGTATCATTCATCTTGAAGATAAGATTGTAAATTTAACAGTTTTTTAATACTTAATAGACTTTTTTTTGACTTGAAGTACATTTTACACAAATAATCATAAGGATATTTACAAACGACGCATGTTTGAAGTCTGTCTGAATTTCGTCATGGCAGTTTTCACTATAAGCTACTCGAGTGTTATTGGATTTTCATGAAAACTCATATAATCACTTATTTTTAACTCCCTTTTTAAATATATTCTTTTAAGTGTTCTTTAAATTAAAGGACTAAACTATTTATCCCTGAATCCTTTTTTTAAAAGTTTCTCTTAAGGTTTAGAGATACCCCATTTGTTAGCATTTTTGAGTTATTTAAGCTTGATCTGAGCAATCCAGATCTCTTTCACCGATGGATTTTATCTTATACAAACATGGATGGGGAGATGGATTAAATCTTGGAAATTTTCTAATTTTATGATAGAGAAGTTTTGCATTCATCACAATAGCTGCATCGCATAAAATTGTTGACCTTTCTTCACACGTAAAAAAATCTATTTCAAGAAATATTCTGAATAATATATTTTAATCCTTAGAATAATTGTTCCTTATATGTTAATGTTATAGATTCAATTGTCTTGAAAACGAATGCATAACTAACAATTATTTTCTTTTTCATGATGGGCTCTTGGAAAACAATATCAACTCTGTTTACTAAGCAAATTACGTTAAATAAGCTTTAGAGTGAACGAGGAACAGGAACCACGTTTCAACCGCCTGTTTCGATAGCAAATGCAGTCTTAAAACCTTTTGTATGCAAAGTGAATAGTTGAATCACTCAATCTACATACGATTCTGGCCATAAGATATGTTACTTACAAATGGTTAAAGGTACATGTCAATACTAGTATTTATGATATCCCAGACGAACAAGTTGTGGAATTGCCTCAAAGACAGACTTTTTAAAAGAAGTTCTTCAAACACCAATAAGTTAAAGCAATTTTGTCAATAACACCTACAACGTGTCGAAGAGAGTAAAAAAATTGTGTTTAACATTTTCAAGTGTGCATTCAAAATAAGGACTAATATTTTTAATATTTGCTGTAAGGAATTATGATGTAAAGTATTGAATCAAATTATATGCTTCTCAAACGTAAAATTATAGCTGGATTAAGTAGCATTGTATATTTCAATTCCAGTTTTACCTCACAAATAAAGTTGTAACCCATCAACAGTGTTGAAAATGGTCACAACTCTTAAATAATGTCAAAATCTATTATAATTCATTCATTGATTAGTTGCAACAGATTGAAAGGTAGTAAGAAAAAAAATGTGAACTCGTTTATATTGATCGCCTTGTATTTACAGCAATCGATAAAAGTTCCATATTCTGGTCAATGGATATTTACGTTTCCTTATACGTATTACATGTAATATCAACAGATATCTGCTAACACACGTGCAGCGATACAAGAGGCGCAGTTTTAGTCACCTTTAGTTCCTTTCTTTTAACAGTTGATACATTCCTCTAATATAGTCGAGAACTTGAATTATGTCCACAATAATTATGATTTTTATAGATATTGTTAGTTTTTTAGCTATTGTCGTAGTGTAGAACGAGATGACCAAACCCTGAGAAAATAGATCTGTATATTTTTATTGCATTTTAAATTTATGAGTTTCCTCTTTTCCTTTGAAACTAAGCTGTTATAATATAAAGGAAAGATGTAATAAAAATTGGCACCATAAGACAAGTGCAATAAAAAAATAAATTTTTCCTTTTGAAATAGATGGGTGTTCTTGAGAAAGTTTCAAGAAAATTTATGTTTTATGATATGTTTCATATGTAAATCTGACCAGTCACGGTTAAGGGGGAGATATTTCTGACCTATCCCATAGAAGTATAGGAGGTACTTTAGAATTTTGGAAAACCAATCGTGTAAAGAGGAGGAGCTAAAACGAGAATTTTGAAGAATATAAAACTGCTTCTAAAAAGAAGAGATAGAAGCCCCACAAAAGTCCCTCGCATAAAATATATAGAGAAAGGGAGTCCAGGATTTCAGATTGGAGCAATTGAGCATTATGAGAAGCTAAAAAGATTTTAGCTGTAATCGGAATATAACTGCCCTGTCAAGTAAGAGCCCTTTCTCGACATTCTTGAATAGAGCTTCAGATGTCCGAAAAATAAATGAGGATAAGTAGAGACGACAAAGTCTGAAAAGAGATATCAAAGAAGAAGGAGAAAGCTCATGAGGAATGAGCAAGCCAAGCGAGATGCTAAGCAGTAAGCCAAGTGAGATAGACGTGAAGGTGTCAGCGGATAGAAATGCAAAGCGAAAATGCCGAGTAGACGAGAAAAAAGAATCATCGACACCGGAAAGCGGTGATGCCATTGATGATAGGAGACACCACACTGCGACTGGTGAGTCTGATCTGTCGTTCCTTTTCCGTCTGGTCACACTCAATTATGATATATTATTGTGTAAATGTCATAAAAGAAATATAAAGTTAGAATTTCAATTATTTAATCGAGAATGTTTTGATTGTGAATGTAAATTTCTCTTGTTATTAAGTTTACTAAAATAAATTATTACGTTTTATTGTATTTTTGTTTTGAATTTATCTCTGTCATTGTCATTAAAAACAAATCAGGGTTTCATCGGAATTCTTTTTAAATTTCCGAATTTCACCACAACAGCTATAAGGAGAAAATTAAGGTCAAGATATATTACTCCTAAGCACTAGCACTTAAATTTCTCAATGCTTCTTATTATCATTTTTTTAGAAACAGTAATTGTGAAGTGCGATGGAAAGTTGAGTTCTCTGAAATACCATAGCTATATTCGAGGAATTTAATAGTTGTTATTTTATTACATTAATAAATATTTTTTCTTACCTTGAAGAGCTAACGAGAATATTTATATTTACTGTCAGAAAATCTAGAAGAATAGTTAGAATTTGGTTAATCAATCAGTACATTATATTCTTTCATTTCACAATGTTAACCAAATATTAAACATATAAATATACAGGGCATATTAATGTACAAATATTGGGTAAAACATTAAAATAAAATGCAAATATACACTACTGGCCATTAAAATTGCTACACTAGGAAGTAATGAAGATAACAAAACATTTATTGGACAAATATATTATACTAGAAATAACAAGTGATTAAATTTTCAAAAAATTTGGTTAGATATATATATATATATATATATATAGATCCTGAGAAATCAGAACCCAGAGCAACCATCTCTGGCAATAATAACAGCAGTTATACGCCTGGGCATTGAGTCAAATAGAGATTGGATTGCATGTACAGGTACAGATGCCCATGCAGCTTCAACACGATGCCACAGTTCATCACCGTAGTGACTGGCGTTTGGTGACAAGCGAGTCGCTCGACAACCATTGACCAGACGTTTTCTATTGGTGAAAGATCTGGAGAACGTGCTGGCCAGGGCAACAGCCGAGACCGAGATGTGTATCCAATGGCACCCCATACCATCACGCCAGGTGATTGGCCAGTATGACGATGACGAATCCACGCTGATAGGATCTCATAGGAATTCAGTAGTATAATTTGGTGCAATTTTTTAATTGCAGTAAAGTTTTAGGCAGTAATGTGTATTTTCACGAGTATTTTAACGCAGATGTAAAAAAAAGTAATAAAGTTGTGCTTCGTTTTATCAATATAATCATGTGCACTGTGAAAAAGGCTTTTAAAATAATATGAGAAATTATAATGTTTTTGCTATATTTCTTTTAAAATATATCTTTACGTCATCCACAGACGCAAAATTAATTCTTACGAGCTGAAATGGGTTCACATACTTATATTAAAAGGCATTTTGTTATTGGCTTATGAAATTAAAAAAAATAAGCTTTTTACTTTTTTATCTTCAAACGCTCGAATAAGAAAAATGATCTATCAATATGCATTATTTTAAATAGTTTAAATATTTACAATTCATTTATAAAAATAGAATACGTTATAAATGATAAATGCTAATTATATCATTTGAACTCTTTAAAATGAGAGTTAAAAGAAAAATGTAACATGTGAAACCTTAAATATGTGTAAAGAAATAAGAATATTTTGTATTTATTTTTATTTATATAACATTACATTTTTTATCTATAACATATATAATTATTTATTTTTATATTATAAATATTTTATAATACATATATAATATTCATTTATATAACATATCATATGTATATAGATATAAATATAGCATAACATTATTTAAATATTTTTTGATATTTTTAGTTTTAAACCGTAATTGCTACTGTAATGCCCGATTTCAATTCATTTTGTGAGAAGATTTACAACTACCATCATTTTCTGAAACCTCACACACTTCTATGCACTTACATAACTCTTAACCACTATTTAGTTTTACTTTACGAGTTATTTTTGTTTGGTTGAAGTTGAGGTTAATTACCTCAAGTCGTTAAAATTCACTTGAGACTTTCTAATTAGTTTTTAATTAAATATTTGAAAGCATTATTTTTCATTACAAAATATTTTGTAAAGAATAAGTGAAAAATTTTTGATTTTGCTCGTTGAAGTATGAATTAAATAGGAAAAAGCAGACATAAAAAAATCTATTAGCGGGAATTTTCGCTTAAAAAAATTAAAGAAAATATTTTCATACTTAAGTGATTTTTAAATCATTAATAAATTATTATAATACTAAGAAAAAACTGTTGTAAAATACTTTTCGCCATAAAAGTTTTCTTTTTCCTTCCTTAAGTGGAGCAAATCAAAATAATTCGTTTTAGATAGTGTTCAAAAATAGAATTTCAATTAATGAGCTTTTAATTTCAATGGCTTCTCTCCGTTTCTTCAATCAGTTTTTATATTTTTTGAAAAACAATAAAACTAATTTAAGATATATTTTTATGTTATATATGTTTATATTTAAAAAAAAAAAAAACACATGTAATATGAAATACGATTTTTTAATAAATATTTGAAAACTACCAAAATATTTTACTTAAAATTATGACATGTATGTGTGGTTTAAAATTTTTAATTATATATGTATATATATATATATATACTTGAACCTATGTATGTCTAATAATGATATTAAACTGCGTTCGTTGCAAGCAAGTTGCTTAAAATTTTAATTTTCATTTAAAATCAAGCAAGTACAGAGAAAAAACAAATTAATGGGGATTGATATAGAAATTAAAATATGATTGCAATTATATTGGAACAAACTGAATAAAAATCACTAAATATCAAATATCGATTAATATTAAAAATTAAAATAGGGAAATTTAATCAATATCCAAACTATAAATCAAATAAAAGCTATTTATTTAACCAAAGCTACTATTATATATAATTCTATATTTCTGAAGATAATGTGATTTCATTTCTTCAAATGTTTAGAACTTTCGTGTAAATTTATGGTATGATAAATTTTTCAGTTCTATATATATATATTTTTTTCAAGTTAGGTTAGTTATGTGTGTTATTGCATGAAAAAATATAATTTATAATTATATAAAACTATTGAAATAGGAAAGCTAGAATTTCTTATTAAAAATTGTTTTAGAATGTTAATAAATTAAAAATCATGACTTCAGGAAATTTCTCTCTTTTTTTTTTAATGATATTTTTAAAAACCCAGTTTAAAGTCTACTTTCTTGAGATTATCCAACTAACTTTAAGCTTTTTAAATTATTTTTAACCGAAAATCAAAACTTTTAAAAATTTACTAAAATTAGAAATTTACTGAAAAATTAAAAATAGAAAAGAAGGAAACATATTGATTTTTTCAAATTATTAATATAAAATTTGACATCTTGCAGTATACTCGAAGTAACTCAATACAGAATAATTTTTTTCAAATATTTTTCCTCATATTGCAAGAAGCTTGAAGCAGAAAGTTAGTAAATTTAAAAATAGTATGTTCTTAAAATCAGTGACATTATTATGAAAAAAATGTTTCTTATCTTTTATTTTAAATAACATATACAATTTTTTAAGAATAAACAATAATTTAAAATGAATGAGTAATTATATATATTAACTGATTTTATGCAATTTATGTAAGTTTTACTTAAAAAGTAAATAGAGCTTTTTGTTGGAGAGTAAATTGAGTATTTTCAGAATTCTCAAATTTCGCAAGAAAAGTTATTAGTTTTTCTTTTTATAGATACAGTTAAGAAAATTAATTTAAATTTATTAATTATATTAAATTAACAGAAATAAATTTATTCAATGCAATATTTTTAGCAAATTATTAGATTTTATCAATCTTTAAAAAAATTGAATGCATAAGTTAAAAACTGAGACTTTGATTGAAAAGAAAGTAAAATCATATTATTTATTATTCTATATTTTTTTTGTAAAAATGTATTTTCTTTTTTATTCAAAATAGTTTAAACTATTTTTAGTAATCTAGCTATAATGGTTTGAATTGTATATTAACGTTAAAGCTTGGTTAAATTCTATTAAACATTACCTGAGATATAAAGTGTTGAAGTAAAGATTTTTATGAGAAATATGTTAGACCATACTACTTTTAACGTTAGTGAAATCATTCAAATTAATTTTATATTTATAATGTTGGAGATATTTTTTTTCAGATATTTTTTACGTATGTTCTTAGAGATTACAAAGTTTTGGATAAAATGAGTGCATCTTATGTTCTAAATATGCATGCATTAAATAAGATGATGAAGACCATATTTTACAAGTAAATCTAATTTCAACAAAGCAATATTTTTTCAAAAATATTTTTTGGAACTTTTGCAGTTTTGCAATATTTTCAGTATAATATATTGAAAAAAAATATAGTGTGTTTCTATTACATTTATTTAAAGTATCATAGATTTCTATTTACATAAATTAAATTTGTCTACCAATGGCAGAGTATTTAGCGCTCCTGAATCCTGAGCTGTGGGTCCCGGGTTCAAATCCTGGTTCGGGCATGGATGTTTCTTTCTCTGTTCCCTTTGTGTTCTTTCTTCTGTAATGATGTATAAATGTGGTGGTATGTACGGTTGCAACACTATGGTGCGGGCAACACTATTAGTATCCGTGACATGGTTCACAGGTAACCGCTAGGTAACGACAAATGATTGGCAGTTTCTGGCCTTGTTGTGGCATAGGGTTCGTCACCCAAGTGCCCACCGTTGGAAAAAAATAAATTAAATTTTAAGCTAATAAGCTTATACAATATGTTTTACAGCTCAATCTATATTTAAAAAAAAAAAGAAATAAAACTTCATAAAGTTATTAAAAAAATTATGCAATAAAACATATGTAGTTTTTAATTGCAGAAGCAATTAAAAACATTTAAAAATAAGAAGCAATTAAAAACATAGGAATTTATAAATCTTCATCTCTAAAATATTAAAGTTATTTAACTAGGTAACAACTATCATGCTGCTATAATAATGTATAGTTTTAAATAAAAAGAGTATATACCTATTTCTCTTTCGGATACTGTAAATGATATTTTTATAGAAAAAATACCATTAAAATGTTGAATATTCAAAATAATTTATTAAATAAAAAAATCTTACATAAAGTTTAACAATTTTTTTGTAAAATTTCAGGTATTCAACAAGGCTGTTCTGAAAAAAATTTGAAATTGTTCGTAAATACTTTACATAATGAGAATAATATAATAAAGATAATTTTTTATAAGAAGCTAAAAGTTTTATTTAATTTAACAATGAAAACAATGTTTGTGCGCATTTATTTAATAAAAAATCTTTGTTTTTATAATACATTTTACGTTTTTTATGAATTAGTCAGAACAAACAAAGATTAAAGTTGCCTATTATCATCAAACAAATTAATAATTTAGGGTGAGTTAATATACGTTTCTTTACTTTAACATCAATTCTTCTTTCTTGGAATGCATTAAAAGATTCTTAAAAAGAATATTAAAGAAAAAAAACCTTAATCTTGGCAAGATTAATAAGGATTCCAAAAAGCATGTAAGGAATATAGAATTACAGAACTACAAAAAAAATAGAGATTTTTTCAGTTATTTCTTGCCTGCTTATCTTAAACGAAAAAGAGAATTCTAACTCGTATTTATTTCTTGTCTTCTTGGTTATCACCTACTGAAGGACAAAGGATTTTCAATCTATTAAGTGGGTGTCAGTTGATTTTTGAGATCACTTATGCATTCGTTTTAGTTTTCTTTTTATTAAAGGTCGCAAAAGGATAAAACATTTATAATTTTCTATCAAATCAAAAAAAAATATCAGAACTACCACCTAAAAATTGCAACATGTATGAAACAAAACTAAAAATGTATTCGTATTAATTAAAAATATTTTGACCGTACATTTTTAGGACATATAGAAGAAACTTTTAATTGGAAGACTTTAAGATTTCAAAAGTAAAGAAAAACATAATAAGTGAGCAGATAAGTTACACACACACACACACACACATGTATATAATCTTAATACACTTAAATTCATGAATAAAGGTTTTTTATTCAAAAGGTGACTAATATTTAAAAAACAGAAAAAAATTAAGAGGAGTTTAGAGCAGCACACAGAAATTGCTAAAAAAAAATTAAATCATAGAAAGTCTGATTAGTGATAAATCATTTAAATTTATTTACAGTTAAAGCAAACGCAAACAAAGTAATGTTTTTTATTATTGAGTTGTTCGGAAAGTAATTTTGTTTTACCCATCTCAATCAGTTTTAATTGCTAGTAAAAACCAACCATTTTATGACTGTGGAATCAAGCTACCATCGGAAAGGTAGTAAAAGATGTTGGATTGAAGTTGACAATATGCAATTTAATAAAATATTTATTCGTTATACGTTTTCCATTTTCATAAAGAACGAAACTACTTCCTGAACAACCCAATATTTCATAAAGTCCCTTTTGTGAGAAAGTAAAGGAAATTAAGTGCAATTACTGAATAGTAGTTTAGGTTTCACACCATTTTAAATGGAAAATTAAACAAGAAATAGTTGCAAACAAACAATACGATTTGAAGTATTTACTTTGTTTCATAAAATGGCAGGAAAATGAGATTCTATAATAGTTTTATGATAGACTAATTTCGAGCGAAAATTACTTTTACCTTTCCTACACATAACTCTACATTAATTTTATAAATATTATTAATATTACACAAAATTTGAAAATTTTGTATTTGTAACGCACTTTTTTAAAATCTTTTTGAGATATGTATCTGAATAATTTTAATTCCATACGCCAAATTAAAATATATTGTTTTAATTTAATGCTTTTCCTAAACTACAGAAATGTAGGCTTGAAGATACTTCATATTTGGAAGATTTGCTGACGTAAACACAACCAAACTAAAGAACTACTGCTATTAGAGCATTATCAAGCTATCAAAGTATGAGATAATCATTACTTATGTATGTATTTTGCATAACGACAATAGTTTTGCAAGAAAAATACGTTTCCGTTACTACTGCTAAACTCAAGAAATAATATACTGTTAACACACAGTAGTTTTTCAAAAAAAAAAAAAAAAATAGAAATCAATTATTGTTCCGAACATTTCAGAAAATGTGTAAAGGGAAGAATGTTTGACAAATGATGTAGGCCATTTCATTCGGAGTTTTATCAATTTATACGATTGTAGACTCTAGCAAACCAAAAATGACAGAACTATTGAACAATTCCATTGTGTAACAAATAAGTAGTTACATGGTAAGGTTTTGCTCCAATATTTGTGATCAGAAACATCCAGTTTAAGAAAATACGAGATCCCAAGCTTCCTACTGCAGTATCCCAAGGATCCTAAGCTTCATAATTCAAGATCCTAAGCTTCCTTAATCAAGATCTTAAGCTTTCTAGCAGTATCCTAAACTTCATAATGCAGTATCTTAAGCTACTTAATGCAAGATCCTAATCTTCCTAATGCAAGATCCTAAACTTCATAATGCAGTATATCCTAAGCTTCATAATGCAGTATCCTAAGCTTCCTAATGCAAGATCCTAAGCTTCCTATTGCAAGATCTTAAGCTTCATAATGCAGTATCCTAAGCTTCACAATGCAAGATCCTAAGCTTCATAATTAAGTAAGTTACATTTAAACGATTCCATTGAGATTAATAATCACTAGATCAGAGTTACCTCTTTCATACCACCCCATTATTTATACTTGTGAAATATTTACTGCTCATCTTTTCATAGAACACAATGTTATAAATTATAATGTTTCCTGTTTTGACTACCAAGTTCCTAAACATTAATTTATTTGATCACTGTTAAGTTATACATTTCATAACAAATTTCCAAAACATTACTACAAATATACTGTACAGGAAGACTTATAACGGATTTTTTAGCTATAGGCATTGATACTTCAGCTATAATGTTTGATGAATTAGTTTATACATCCGGTAATATTGGAAACATCAATTGTAATATTTGATAGGTTTAAAAGCCCATTATGTATTATTTGCTACTTGATAAAGCGCCATCTGCTAACTAATTTTGAATCGAGAAAAATACCATAATATTTCAAATTATTCTTCCTCATTTTTACCTCTTTAATACATATCATTTTAGGATCCATCTAATTTTGGAATTTTAATTGATTTTTAAATCATTTCGTACTTAAAAGCCTAAAGTAGATTAAATCATGTTTTGTAAAATAAAAAAAAAGAAAAAAAAACTAATTATAGATGAAAGATTGTTATGTAACTGCAAAGAAAAATCATTAGAAAACGTCAGAACCTAATATAAAAACTAATTATAAATGAAAATTTGTTATGTAAGTGTAAAGAAAAATCATTATAAAACGTCAGTTTATAATTTTTTGAAAACGAGTTAATACAGAAATCTTTTTTAGAGAGCTTTAAATAAAAATAAAGAGATGTGAAAATTTGAATTTGCAGCAAATAATAATTTAAATACCAACGTTAGGATTTTTTACGTTGTAAGGAAATTTCAAATGATTTCTGTATGATTTGAATTTCCTTGGGAATCTGAAAATACACCAGCATTTTCAATTTCGAAGAGATTTATTTTTGGGCTTGTTTTTTCCACCTGGTGGAAACTTTAAAATGTAAACCGTGGCATCATTAGTGCATGAATGCCTTCTCTACATTTCAAAGAAGTATTTTTCCCTACGTTTTACGGAACTGGATTTGGAATTGAGTTATAGCTGATTCAAAAGTTCAGAATGTTCTAAATTATTTATTTTCCTTTCTTCAAACATTCTATTTATATCTGGATAAATTGAATAAACAAGAAGAAAAACTCAAAATTTTAAATTTTCGAGTTAAATGTTCTCAATTTAAAAAACAAAGTATTTCTATATTTTTATTCAGCTAAAATATTTAATAAAGTTTATAAGATAAATATATTTATTTGTGATGTATGCTTAAATTGTTTAGAGAAAGTAGTATTTAATACTAATATTTCATATTATCATACAAAGAGTACACATAGAATATTTAAACATGTTCACATAAGAATAAAAAGTTAAAAAGATATAAAAAAAAAACATCTAACTTTAGAGAAATCATTATTAAAATTTTCAAAAAACTTTAGAGAAATCATTATTAAAATTTTCAAAAATCGAAGAGAAAAATTAAAACATGGAAGAAATAAACACATTAATGTTATACTAAATAATAAAATGTGGATGGAATTTCTAATTAAAAATTAAATCAACATATTTTCTTTTTTAGTTCTTATTAAATAAAATTAAAATTTAAATATAATTCCACAAATTAAACGCACAAATTGTTTTGTTCCTTTAATTGATAAATTTTGCAGTTGCTACTAAAATTTTGGTAAACGTTTTTAATCCATAATAAAAATTTAAAATTTATCCGTATTTATGCTTTGTAACTAATTTTTTTAATCTTTTGAGTTGATTACAATTTAGGAAATAACATTTTTCTTACAAAAATGAGACAAAATTTAAAAGTTTAATCTAAAAAAATTTTCATATATGTTGTATGTTTGAATGTTATACATTCATACTTAGCAGCAGTTCAAAACAAATATATTTTACTCAATAAATTGGCCAATCACCTTCAAAAAGCTTTTAATAAGAAAATTATTTTAATCTTGATGTTTAATCAATTTAAGCCTTTTATATCCATGAATTAAAGCAAAATCATTATATCAAAAAATAAACATGAAATGGTATCAAAGCTTTCGAATGACTGATAAAGTAGCGGTTTGTGAATTTAGAAATAACACAAAAAAGGGAATAATTGTTAAAAATTCTGAAAATATATCAATATAATACTCTTTTCCAAATTTTGTGGATGGATTTTCTAAATGGAAATGTCCAATGAATAAACTGTGTAATAATAACTGTTCAATAATTTTAAACTAGCATTACTCTCTTTTTAATAAAGCTTTTCAATAGAAACATTCTTCATCACATAAGTAAGTATTAAAAGGAAATAAAAAAAAATAACACACACACATATATACATAAATACTTATATACAAAGTAATTCTAAATTGTTTTTATAAATTTACAATACGCAGTTAGGTGGATATATACGTGTCAACGGTAACTCTTAATAATATTATATTTTTCATTAAGGAGGTTATTAAATTCTTTTCAAAGGAGTTTTATAGAGTTAACAAAGAGCAGTTTTTGAATTTTTTGAGACTGAAGACTAAGTTTTATACAAAATAACCTTCAACACTTATATTCTGATTTGTTCAATTAACGAATGGCTGAAATAGTAGCTGCATTATATCACCCTCATATTTTGATTTAACATGTTGTGAGTTCGATTATCATCTAGGATTCATAAGTTTGATGCGATTCATTAAACTATACATCTTGGCCTAACTATTTTGAATGAGCAAGAAAAGTCAATTGAACTACAATTAACTATTAAAGAGAATATACTACCTTTCAAATATTATAATTGAAGCTTTAAGAAACTTTTAATATTTAAAATGTTTTATTACTGAATCATATTTAGGAAAATAAGACAATGTAATTACATACATAAGTAAAATCATATAAGTTTGCAATCAAGGAAATGTGGTGTTTGGCGTTCATTTATACATTGAACATGTTTATACATGTTTGGCGTTCATTTATACATTGAACATGTTTATACAAGTTTGGCGTTCATTTACATTGAAGAAACTGCAGCGTAAAAATCCTATGTATTTATATGAAAAAAATTAAGTTCTTTGAGTTTGATCTTTATTGTTTCAAATCCACCAAAATAATTATCAAATTTATTAACTAAGATGATGTTTTGTATTCTTCCCTTTTATTAACTTCCTTTTTTTGACTTATATTGCATAAAAAATAATTTAAACACAATTGCAATCAGTATAAGATTTGCTTCATGCTTATTTATATCAATGCTAGTTACATTTGTTGCTATGCTTATAAAGTAAGTTAAGATAATTTAGCTTACAGTTTCTAATATTTTAAACTCTGGTGGCATATGCGTCCTTATTCTTACAGTATTTATTAGTGTGAAATCTTTCTTTTTAGATAAAGTAAGTAATTTAGTGCAACTTTATCAAAATTATTTTTTTCTTTATAGGATAATTTACCCTATATATTTCTCTAAGTAATATTACTATTAAGAATAGTTTTTAGAACATATTGATGTTTAATATTATTGTAGCACTCTTCAGAGTGGAAGGTAATGGGTTCGATCTCAATGACTGCTGAATAATAGGAAATTTACAATGTGTAAGTGTTTATTTGTTAAGATATCTAGAAAACAAAAGTAATAAAGTATGCTTCATAAAGAAATTTTTAAATGCAAGCAAACTTCAAAATTTCCTACTCAATCATGCTTTTATTCTGTAAATTTATGTAGACTTCCTATAGTATTTAGACTGAGTTCTTTTTTTATTAAATTTTCACTATGAATTTAATATTGAGGCTTATAAGATGTGTGAAACAAAAGTATACAGAATATAAAAAGATGTTGAAAAAATAATGGATATTTATAAAGTCATATTTTAATTCTCCTGTATTTCTTTAAAGTACTTTTGTAATAAAGTTTATGTATGCTGTAACTTTATTTCTTATATGTTAAATCTTAACTATATTTTGCATTTATACGACACAATAATAACAAATAAAATCTAATTGTATAACTTATTACAGTTCTTTATTTCCTTTTTTATAATTGTAACTGCTGATTTCTTTGTCCATACGTGGAATAACATTCTTGAAGCATCATTTAAAGTATGACTATTTCTGAGTTAATAAAACTCTTTTCCTGAAGGTATTACATTAATAAACTTAGAATGATAATTTATTTTACATAGTTCTCTTTATAACCTGCTATTACTTTTACACCATGTTATTATTTCCTATTTATGAATATTTCGAGGTAATTTTTAGTATAAATAAAAGTTTTTAAAAGTTCATATCTGCTAAAGGAAATACACAATACAATTAAGAAAGGAGTTTTCGCACTTTATAATCACTTCAAAATGAGTTGCGTGATTATATAATTATTGTTTGCATTGTTGCAGTTATTTTGGTGATAAAAATGTTAAAGTTTTAAAGATTTTTAATTTTTGAGAGTAGTGTCTAAAAATTTTAAAATGTATTTAAGGGGAGACAAAATTAAGCGAAAACAATTTTTGAATATTATCTTGAAAAAATATAGCAATTGTAGTTTTAGTCAATAATTTACACAAAAATTGAGAAAAAATTTCGAAATGAAAGCTTGGAGTTCAAAAGTATCATTTTTTTCAAATTTGATAATTTTTAAACCCTCGATTATAAAAAGCACATAGATATGGAAATTTATGCTTTAACGATTAATTTAATTCTACATATGGACAATTATTAACCTGAGATTAATTGTTGAATCTATAGATTACTTAATAATAAAAACCAAAGAATTTTTTTAATTTGATGGAATTATATTTTGAATTAAAATTTAAAATTCCTTTTATTTAAAAAAATTAAAAATGATAAATCTAAAATTTTTCTGATAATATTTTCTTGAGAAACATTAAATATAATAAATTTAAAATTTTGTTTGGTATATGAATATTTTTATTTGCATGTGTAATTAATGTGACTAACTTTAATGTTTCTTGGTTAACGTATATTTACTTTTAAGCAAAAATAAACAACTTTTTTCCTAACGGAAGTACGTATCAGCAGTCTTCTTTAAAATGATAAAGTCGAGGACTCTTAAAGTCAGGCTAACAGCATAACGAAAAAATGATATTCAAGTCATAAAAGGGATTATAAAAGAAATTTTATATTCCATTTTATTACTTGAATATCTTGAATTTTTGAATTATCTGAACATGAATAATATAACAATATATAAATTACATAATTATTCTCCAATGTATAAACTACCTACCCTCTCTAGTGGTCAGAGTGCCTAACTATAGATAGGGAGGTCCTGAGTTCGAATCTCGGTTCGGGCATGTATGTATTTTCTCTCTCTCTCCTGTCTTTGTCTTTTCCCTATATGAATGGGTTGTGAATGATTGCCTATCCTATAAACAGGTACCTATGGCATGTGTGTACTGAGGAAGTCGGACTCCACACCAAGTCACGGTTCATTTCAAAAAGTGTAGCACAGCACCCAACAAGACAAAAACAATACATAAATATATATGTTATATAAATTCAAAATAAGCAACACAAAAAAATGCTGATAAATTTTGTATTTTAAGATTCAGGTTACTCAATCACATTTGTGTGTGTGTGTGTGTAGATATATATTATATATATAAATATATTTAATACACACACAATATTCTTTCATATATATGTATATATATATATATATATATATATATATATATATATATATATATATATATGTATATATATATATATATTTAATACAATATTGGTATATATATTTTTAATACAATATTCAATAACATTTGCGTGTGCATGCGTGTGGATATATACATTTTTAATACAATATTTTTCACTTATAATACGATGGAATGCTTTATAAGGATATTAACGAATTATAAAAATGTGTAGCACTTGTCTGGTTTATAATAGGAACAAAGAAATAAGTTACTTAAGTAGCTCAAAGTAATTTATTACAAATTAGCGTACAATTTGAGCACAATACAGATACATATACTACAAATAAAACAAAATTGCATCTAAACATAAAAAGTTAAAAGGATAGGGTAAACATGAGAGTCATATTGTCTCATTCCTACGTCTCATTCCTACGGTTGCTGCAGAGGGATTCGCTTCCTTGTTGGTGATGTCATGGGTGGTGTTGTAGACAGGGGGCGCTATAAATGTGATTAATCGGATATTTTATAACAGGAGGATGGAAAAAATGAAATCTTTTACTGACTGTATACTTTTTTTCAGGTATGTATATATATATAGGTATATATATATATATAATATATATATATATATATATAAATATATATATATATATATATATATATATATATATATATATATATATAGGTATATATATATATATAATATATATCTATATATATAATTATGTAAAATTTTATTTTGAAAAGTTCCAAATTATTTTTAATAAACTATAAACTGAGGGATAAATGTATATATAATAAGACATATTGAACACAGTAAAACAAAATACATTTATTTTTCATGAAACATATTTGGTAACCTAATTGGTGATGGCTATTATAAGATTTTTAAAAATATTAGATTGTTGTTCGGGTGGACATTTCAAAGATAGTAAATAGTATCTACTTAACTTAAGAAATAAAACTTTGAAATTACTTTGTTTGAAATTTTTATTCAAACAGTAGAAGTGTATTGTCTTCGTTTGTTCAGTAGATGATGGTACTGAATCTGGGATGTTGCAGACTTAAAATCATGGTTATAACACTAAACTATGAGCATCAAAAAATTACTTGGTATACCTGGGAATTCATTAACCATCATTCACCAATTTTAAAGCTTTACCAAAGATTGATTTTTTATAAAGAATGAGCAAGTAAAGATAATGAAGAGATTCTAATACTATATTTCACTTTTATTCTTGCATGAATTATATAGCAAACATTGTTAAACGTTGCTAAATATATTAAAATATATTAATATAAATATTGCTAGATAAAAGTCTTAAGTATTATTAATGGAATATTCATTTCATAAATAACGAAAAGAAGACTTCACAGAATATTACTCCATTCTATGGTTTTCTGTGGAGTAATATGAGGTCTTAATAACTTGTTAAAGTACGTATTATCCCCACTTGTCAATAGCATTATAATTATATGAATCCTAATATAGTTCAGGTCTTGAATATGCAGATAATGATGTCTATAATTCGTAATCTCTAGAATTGAATTGGGTTTTTTATTTTAAATTTCAGAACAGGAATATTTCTCAGAGACTAATAAACAGCTCTATCAATTATTTGTACATCACTGGCTCTCAATGTTAAAAATTTGAAGTGTTGCCACTTACTGGAACATAATCAAATTATAATGGAAATAGAGTCTTCCCTTGACATCTACGTTTCTCTATTTATCCTGCATCTATATATTTCTGATAAATATATTAGATGCGTACTTGTTATTATAAACATTCAGTAAAATGCCGGAAATATAATGAGTGATTCAAAATAAACAAGTGAATGCCATTTACAGTCTGTTTAATTATACGGCACTAAAGGATAAACATACTCATTCCCGAAGTAAGAGCAGCAAAGTAAACTTTTTTATTAAGAATTTTAAGTTATAAAAATTTTAAGGGAAAGGGTACCATGAAATATTTAAGAGTGGTTTTCATTTCTTAAAATGGCTTAAATGAACTCTTTTTTGAAATAAGATTTTATGATTTTAGAGTCTCAAACTTGAAAATGAAGTTTGTAATTTTCGGTAGAATTATTCTTATTTCTTGGAATATAAATAAATAAATAAATATATATATCTATCCATCTATTTATATATATATATATATATATATATATATATATATATATATATATATATATATATATATCATGCTCCTAAATCACAGGTCCGAGGTTCGATCCTCGGACTGGGCAAGGTAGACTCAAACTTCCATCCATTCTGATGATCGATAAACTGATTACCAAGCATGGTCGGGAACTAAACACTGAAGGTTTCGCGTTAGGCTGACTACCTAATCGGGACATATGCTGCGCACTCTAGGGCCTTTGTGTCAGGAGGAAAACAGAGATAGGCACTAGAGGCCCATGGAACACATGGGCTGTCATAGCACAGAGTTTAGTTATATATATATATATATAAATATATGTGTGTGTGTGTATTATGAGAATATATTACTTTATATATTTATTATAATAAAATAGCTTCATATTTTTTCCAATCTATATTCTTATGCTTATGAACTAATCAGTAGAAACATTCGACACCAATACAACGTAAAATACTCCTAAACAATTGTTAACGGTTATTAATTCAAATTCAATAAATATATATATTTTTTAAATTCAGTTTCTCTATACCAGAAAACAACAAATAAACGGCATTTGGATGAATGCACTTTGTTTATTTATGGGCTTCCTGTGCTTCTTTAAAGAAATCTTAAAGAAAACAACGAAACCGGAATTTCGGGCTGATTAATGAGGATTGAGAAGAGTAGAGGAAGGAGAACAGAGAATAATAGGATTACAAGAAGAGATGTTTTCATTTATTTCCTCTTGGTTTATCTTAAAAGGGATGTGAAGAGCTTAGTCAGAAGATCCCATCGCGCTCCCATTTCCCTTCTTCTGGATATCATCCATCGGATGACATGGAGAGGTTTTGCACCCTATTATATGGATATCAGTTGATTTCTTGAGATCACACTTCTTCGTCTTTTGGATTTCTATTTTGCTTCTTTAATCCATAATATCTTAAACGAAAAAAGTCTTTTGATAATTGGCGAGTTATTTATGCTATGTCTATAGCATAAATGTCCAATAAAACTTTTATAATCGCTTGTTTTATATTTCCTTTTTTGGATAAATTATTGCGATAAAATTTGCAAAATGTGAATAAATCTGTCGTAATTTATGATTTATTGACATGAAAATGTCATTTAAAACTTACAACGAATGCAAAACATATACGCATTTATTTTCTGACTTTATACATGGGAAGATTCAATCAGATGTATGTATATAATAATACATGTATTATATAAATATATTCTTTCATATAAAACAGACTGATGGCTGAGTGGTTAGCGTTTCTGACTTCTGAGCTGTGGGTCCCGGGATCAAATCCTGGTTCAGGCATGGGTGTTACATTCTTTCTCAGTTCTCTCTATGTTTTTCTGTTCTGTGATGATGTATGAATGTGACCCAACCTATAAATGGGTTTGTGGTGATATGACACGGGCAATTCTACTCGCCTCTGTGACTTGGCTCACTGGTGGGTAGCGATAAATGAGTAGCAGTTTCTGGCCTTATTGTGGCATAAGGTTCGTGACCCAAGTGTCCGCCGTTGGAAAAAGAAATAGAAAGTCAATAAAGAAAGTCTCACACAATTTTAAATAACTGCGGTTTAGTTATTACTTTTTTATTCATATTACTCTGTGATTGTGTGATTAAATTTATAAATTTGAAATGACTTACAAATCACTATATATGATATTCTATCCATTAGAATGAATTAAATGATTATAAAAGAAGTTAATTGTAAATAAAAGTTGAATGCAAAAGTATAAATAAGTTTATAAATAATAAATCAATGATAGATTAATTTTTTAAACACAGCTGATAAAGAAAACACATTATTTTCAAATATTATCTTTAAGATGAAAATAATTTAATCTGAATATTTAAATTCGTTGTAAATAAATTCTTAAATACTATAAAGTTTTTTCGTTGGAATGTTGTAAAATTTAAAATTATTTTGAGATGAGATGAATTTTCTAGGGAATCAAAAGATATCTCAGCATTTTCAAATTCTTATACACTTATTTTTTGGTTTGTTTTCGCCTCCTGGTGAAAGCTTTAAGGCGTAAATCGTGACATCATTAACGCCTGAATGCCTTTTTTACATTTCAAAAAAGCTTTCCTTGATTTGCGTAACTGGATTTGAATTGCATTTCACTGATTTAAAAATTCTGAGTGCTTCTAAATTATTTATTTTCTTTCATCGGATGTCCTATATATACTTTAAAAAAATTTATAAGCAGAGAAATTGAAAATGAAATCACTATATCAAATGGTTTAAATTTATTGAAATATAAGCAAAGGATGGGAAATATAAGAAAATATTTTTCCACGTTTTTAGTTAAATGAAAATATATTTTTCAATGATATAAATTGGGCCATGAGTATAAAATTTTAAGTGGTATATATAACTATGTGCTATATATTTTGAAATGATGTTACATAAATTAAATTTCTTGTTAGATAAAGCATCTTATTAAATTTGCATTACTATTGTTACATTAACGTTGTATTTTTATACCAATACGCATAAACAAAATATACATATTTATGTTTTTACTATCGCTTTTATATTTCTTACACGAAATTTTAAAACAATTGCACGTGAAAAAACTTATAAAGACAATTTTTAGTTACAGTAAATTTTTTTAACTAAAATGTTCAATAAGTTTCATAGAAATTTATGTCCGTATTAAAAACTAAAATATATATAGGTACTAAAATCAAAAACATGAACATAATTTGTAAATTATGTTCATGTTATTAATTTTTACGTTAATAAAAATAAATATCAATTTCATCTGGTTTAGAAAATGTAGTTTTTAGTAATACTGAATAAATGTAGACTTAATCAACATGATTAAAACTGTATTTAATCATAATTATCCCTTTATTAATTTCAGATTGATAACTTTGATGTATACCACATACTATTCAATGATGGGGTTGTTTATTATTTATATAATATCTTAATGTGTGCCAATGCTATGTTAACTTCAAATTACTGAATAATATTGATGGCATTAACAATTAATTATATCTAAGTTTAAATATCTTAATTTAAAATACTTTCTTTTTTGTATCGGATACAATTGAAAGTTTCATATGGTCTTTTAATAACACAATTTTGCATTATTTGATTGTAATTCTTGCTTTATTAACTTAATCCTCTTCATATGTTGATATTATAGAGTATTTTAGAAAATGAATTGATTAATGGTTGCTGATAATCAATGAAGACTCATTGACTGTTAAAATAGGAAAACAGACTATAAAAATAATGAATATATGTATGTAATTGACATTATTTCCCATATACAATTTTTATGCCTAAATTAAAAAAATTTTCAGCAATGGAAATATTGTTTTAACTTTTAATTTTAAAGATTACTGAATTTCCTTGATCGTTACATACAGGGAATTAAATTAACCTGTGTAACTCTTTTCAGTTAATATGATAATCATTTTATAATAAACATAAATATATCTACTGGATTAAGAATAATTTGGTTTTCTAATTTGAGGTTATGTTTTATTATTAACTCTTCTAATTAGACTAGAATCTAGAAGTTAAATCAATTTTCCTTCAATAATTAACAAACATTTAGTTTTCAAAAAAAATATGGGATAAAAATTAATTTATCAACTAAAAATACTAAGCAAATTAAAATAGCAACAATTGATTTGGGCAGAGAAAGATAAAATGCGTAGTAAAAGTAAAGAAACGAATGATTATGGTTTAATTCAATATGTTTCGTGGTCTAGCTAAATTTTATATAAAAATATCTTTTATGGGTTATAATTATAATAATTTATATTGATTGTCCTCCGAAAATTAAGCTACAGAAATTAAATAAGTATATCTAATTCAAAAAAGAATGACCATAGAAAAAGGAAAAATTTGGAAATTCTCATTAAATAGTTCTTAATTGAAGACAGCATAATAATGTAATATAAATTCAAAAAGAAATATGATTTAAAACTAAAAAAACACTTAGCAAAAAAAAAATCTATTTCCTAAGAAAATACAGTTTTATATTGAAATTTGTCATAAAATTATCACAAAAATGTATTAAGACAAAATGTGTTTCCATAACTATAATACGTTATTCACTCAAAATTTCTAAATTGCCAATTAAACTGTCAAATTTTGAAATTGGTCGCAAAGACCAGGCAAAGAATAATTCTCATTTCAATTCATGTAATGATTCTGAAGAAGGTTTAAAAGCAGCAGTTTCCCTGACCAGATAGTCCCAAATATCGATGATCAGATTTAGGTCTAAAGATTGATCTATTCCCTTTGCTCCATATCGTAATCTCCTTAATAGACATCAATTGCAACTTAACTAAAACGTATGTTAGCATCCATCAAAATCAAGTTATTACCTGTTACAGTGATATAAGGGCAGGTATTTGTATGAAGAATTTTATCCTGATATCTGAAACTTTTCGGAATTCTTTCCTGGAATATATACAGGTCAGCGTAACCTTCCACAGGATCTTATTTACAAACTGTTATTTCATCCCACCGTTTTTATGACTGTGTCATTTAGCAATATTAAATTGAATGCATCTAGTACCTTGTTATGTCTCGATTATTGTTTTTTTTTTCAGGACCTTAAAAATATTCAAAAAGTTTACTCTAAAATACTCTTCAGTGCATACTTTAATTCGCTTATGAAGAGTCAGAAATACAGTGATGTTCGAGCGAAGAAACGCATTCTCTTTCTCAATGTAAATGTGTTCTAGTATTTAATGAATATATAGATATCGGTTCAGGCATGCTCCGAACTGTACTTTTATGTAAACGCATTTGGAATACTCATCCATCACTAAGTGTCTCTTAATTTTGAGGTTCAGATGACGAAGTCACACCTGATCTAGCACTTTCTTCTCCACATCCATGCAACAACAGCGGAAGGACTTAAGACGTCACATATTGATGTGGACAAGACTCCAACCCTCAGAGTTCCAACAACTAAGTGAAGAAGAGCATGGCGTGGTCTCCTTCACAATCACTGCTCACGGTAAATGGTGTTCCCTTTGCTGATCTTAATGGGAAGCGGCGTGAAGCTACTGAGCCAATGGAGCTCAGTATTTAATAGAACAAAATGATTTGGAGCCAATTGTCGAACAATAGAGTTTCATCTCTTCCAAAAAAAAAAAAAGGCCGTTTCTTGGTACCGTATCATCTAGTCAGTCTAAACCAAGTCTTCTAACCATATAAACGATCTTCAAATTGAAATGGATCACATAATTATAGGATCTCACTGTGAAAAAGATTGAGATATTTGTTAGTATAAAACTATGACAAGCTTATTTTTATATATTCAGTCGCCTATCTCCTGAATAAATCATGACTTTTCTGATTGTTTTTCCTACTAAACGAATAAGAGTTCAACTACCAGTCTCAAAATTTGCCCACATATTATATCTAATATAGTGGTTATGTAATTGAGATCTGGTGCAGTATAGTATTTGGTAGTTGTTGTTATTAGTACAGAAGTTTTATTTTTTCACAATTTCACTCCTTCTTTAATAAGCGCCAATTCCTTAAAATAAAATCAACCCTATCTCACTGGAGATTTATAATATTTACAGAAAAAAAGGAGCATTCTTTTATTTAATAACTTTTTGAACGCTCATGACGATTCGTTTATATACACTGAAGATCACAGGAACATACTGTGGTAATAAATAAAACAGAAAAAATACTCACCACCACGTGTATTAGATAACGAGGCTCAGTAATAAAAGTTGATGACATTCTTGGGAACATATTCAGATATTTTTGTTGAATATATCATCTTCTTTATTTGTTACACAACATTTTTTGATTACCTTACATAATTAAATGCTTTGTGTCTACTTTTTTACAAAAGTAAAATGCGCAATAAAATCTCCCATATGAAAGGGGCCACACTAACCACCTCATTCTGCGACTGTTCCTTCCTTCTCTCTGCATGTTATCCGTGTCCTTGTAAGTCGAGGGACAAATGTGCCCGCTACACACGATAGGATTTTTCCTATGGAAAAGTTGTACCGTGTGTGGGGAAGTTGGACAGGTTCAAGGAAATTCAAACAATCTCTGATTTTTTTTTCAACAGGAGTTAGTTACAGGAAGTAAGCAATTGCTTTCCGTTGTTACGTGTCTGTCCCACAGGGCTGCGAGTTATTTCTTGGTGATACTTGGGAAAATTAATATTTGAAATTTTTATTTACTGAAACATAGATACACGTTTTACAACACGTCACGAACATTAGATCCCTTTTTTAAAAATGTCCATGAAGCAAATATTGCAGGAATTTATTGAAGTCTCTGAAGATGAACCTTGTTTGGGGCAAATAATGAGTGTCGATTACAAAAATAAAATAAAAATAAAGTTAGCTTACGAAAAATTATTAGGAATATGTAAAAAGATACATGAAAATGCTTCAATTAACGAAGTAAAGGAAAAAATTAATGCCCTCCGTAGAACCTATAAAAGAGAAAAATCAATGAATCGAAAAAAAGTGGTGTAAGCACTGAGGATACATATGTGTGCCGACTTTATGGTACTTTGAATATTTATCATTTCTGGACGAAACTGCAATTCCACGTCTGAAGTATCTTCCATGAATTCGGACACAAGTTTTGTTGATAATGGTAATGAAATAAGTTACATTATTTTAATTAGTAAAATTGTTCCATTTGAATGAATATATATAATTACACATTTAACGTAAAAAATTTTATCTACGATATTTTATCATAAGCTTTATTAGAAAACATTAAATTTTTTATTTCAGAATGCTTACAAATCTTCAAAATGAACATTTTAAATTTTAATTTTCTACATTTTTAAATATGAATTAAGTTTAAACAGTAGAATAAAGTTATTAGTTGAGATTATTCTGTTGTTTTCTTTAAATATATATATTCTTTATAAAATTAAACAATAATAAAATTGAATAATTAAAAATAATTAATTGATTAATAATAACAAATGGAAATTATTTACCGCTAAGCGAAATTAAAATTAAATGCACTTTCAGCTTTGATTTATCATTTGGTAAATGTTAATTTGTTTCCCTTTTATTTAAAAATCATATAACAAAATATAAAATCTAAGAATGCTTGGATAATAGATAATAAATTAATAATGGATTCGATATTTACTAATAAATAATAATAATTAATACCGAATAGATAAACTTTTTGATGTACTAATGTGTCCCTTTAATTACACCCACTTGTCAGAAAGCGCTAAGTTGCACTTAATGGTTCATGAGAACGTAAAGATGAGAGCTTGGATGCATCTTTTCTTATAATGAAAGGTGTTACCTTATCCAACAACGTTGCATACAATTTTTTATTCATATCCTTATGTAATTCAAGAAATCTTTATCTTCCGACTGTATTTCTTTAATCAAATTTAGATGTGAAAGAGTTTCAGGCTGGAGAAACCAATTTTTTGCCCATTTCTTTTTTTATTGTTTTGTTTTCTTTTCACACCATCATCACAGTCCAAAGCAACAGCTAATAATACTTATATGTCTCATTTACTCATGTTACTTAACTTACTATGAAAACATTTAATGGTAGACGTTACAAGCAGACAAATGAGTACAACAATAAAAACTAAAAAGACACATAAATACGTCAAGACATAAAAGTGACTGAAAAACTCTCTTAAATGATTGAAATTTTCGGCGATTTTCGATTTCCATTTACAAGGCACACATTTTAAGCCAAAAGCAATAAATGTTGAAAAATGGCACCCTTAAAAATAACTTCCCACTCCAGATGACCTCCCCTACTGTGGTCAGCAGAATTTGAGGGAAGTGTGTGCTTAATTACTTTCTACTCCTTTCAACAAATCCATAGGAAAAATCCTATCGTGTGTGGCGGCCTTATTAGATCTTCTGAACACCGGAAACACCAGGACGAGTTTTCGAGGAAGTAAGGCATTAAAGTGTTTACTGTGCATGATGCCACAGAACCGGTCCTCCTGTCAGAAATTTTTGTATAAGATGTTTTAAGCTACTGATATACTCATGGTATTAAATTACACTATTAATATTCATGCATAAAACATATTTTATTTTATTTCCATTTTAAATTCTGAATTTCAATGTTATACTTCTACATTTTGGAAAGCAGTGTATAAATATATTAACAAATAATGTACTAGTATTGTGTAATGGTGATAACGAATTAACGAAGTCTATTTGTGAAACTATGTGCTACCTAACGTTATGAGTTTAAGATAATTTCAATTTTTTCCCATCTTATTTATCTGAAGCCTTTTGTGCTAGTGTTTAGTTTCAGTTTTTTAGTTTGAAAAATACTTTTTAATTCTTATGTTCACAAAATGAAAAAAAATTTTGTTTTTATTAAAATTACTATAGTACTTTTATTAATTTTAATAAAAACACTCTCCAAGGTTCTTTGTCTGACAAATTTATTTCTGAATTATTTCTATTTCCAAATGAATTCAGACTAATTTTTTTACTTATTTTTTGTGCAAATTTTTAAATTTTTGTACTATACATTTAACATTTTTTGTATATATATTCAACATAGCTAGTTTTGTAAGTTCTTTAATTACAACGATATTTCAAATTAATGTAAAAATATGGTAATATTGAAAGAAATTCACAGTAGAAATTAATTTTTTACTAAAATTAGTTATAGTAGGTTTCTTTGCACATTTCTTAAATTTCAAACTTAATTAATTTTTATAAGACACAGTATTTTGAATTGTGATGATATTATAATTTAAAAAAATTTATAACGCAACTTAAGATTTGTTTTAAGTAAAATGTCAAAACCTGAAATTATCTTGTATGCATTACAATGCCCAAAAAAGAGCTATTTATTAAGGAAATTTTAGATAAGGAAAATAAGATACTAAAAAATAAGATAAAAATAAGAAGAAAAATAAAATAATAATACTTTTGTTTATAAATGTTCAGCATACTTCGAGGGGAGAAGAAAATATTATATGAAGATTTAATTTAAAACAAAATATATGAAAGCACTCAAAATTTTATAATTTTTTGTTTTTTTCATAAAATTTGGTGGAAATGCTACTAACATAATCGAAAATTTATGTCTAATTTATTCAGAGTAAAGTTTATACCAAAATATTTATCATAAATAATTCAGAATATCAAATGACAGTGTATGTGGGGAAAATTAGAACTTTTCATATGTTATTTATGATAATTAACTAACAAGTTGAAATTTTTCTGAAAATTTTGAATTACCAAATTAAGATTTATGTAAGATTAAACAGAGGAAAGTCATATATGAGAATATTACTTAGACACCTTATTTACATGTTTGAATATTTACAGAACATACTTCTTAAGCATTTAAGTTTTTATTTATTTTGATCCATAGTTACTAAATAATTCAAAAATACTTATATAAATGGCTCGTTATTCTAAAATAAGCTTTAAATAAATTTCAATTCATCGCAGACAGGATAAAGCTTATCCTGTTTTCTTTCAGCCATTGTGTGTGTGTGTGTGTGTGTTCAGATCATTAGAATGCTGAACATAAGCAATGTTTAAATTCCTCTCAGCGACTGCGCTTTCTTCTTTATTCAATCTTATCCAATCTAATTTATACTTTAGTTTTTACATTTAAATGAACTCAATCATGATATATATATGATATATATATATATATATATATATATATATATATATATATGATATATATATATATATATATATATATATATATATATATATATATATATATATAACACGTACTCAAGGATCACTTTGAAATTATTATGATGGGGCAATAAAAAGTGGCACAAATATGAACGGTTATATTTGAAAATATAAAATATTATAATAGATTAAAAAAAATCTGCATTAAATTCTTTCTTTTTTTTATTAGAAGTTGCAAAATAGTTTAGTAAAAATTGAATTTCAAACACTTATAAATTTGGAAATAGCTCCTACTTTCCTCATAAAAACTGTATCAAATTAGGCATGCAAAATAAAAAACTAAAGGTTGCCATCTGGTAGAAAAATGCGGAGTTAGCATTCCAAATTCGTAATAGAACAAGAGAGGAGATATAGTCACATACAAATTTATAGAACATTATCAGCATGAAGACACATCTTATAGTCATTAATGCAAAGAAATGAATAATTAATACGTGAATCTGTTTTTTCTGATTTCTGACACTGATAGATTTTCGGACGAAATATGACACCACAGTGTAGGATGGCGGTATGGCCTGTGATTTCCAACAAATAGTCTAAAGTTCAAAACCTGAGTTTCTTTTATCCTTGTGTAATGGTTGACCTAGTAAACAAAATAGATCGTATAAAGTAGTGTCACACACATGATCTTAACTCAACTAACACGTGGCCTTCAAATGTCTTGCTTACGCAAATGCGTAAGAAATACCATGCCTGTTTATTTTAAGATAGCTGTAGAAGGCACATTTTTTCAGAGTTGCAGTATTTTAAAACTTCATGGCTTTGGAGAGATCTTCCAAAATTGAGTATTGTAAAATGGTTTTCATTCTAGGATAAATTACCTGATCGGCAGAAATTCTGCACTAGAATAAATTACCTGAGAGTCCCTACAGAGTTTCATCTTTCTTCTCAAACCATCTTAAATATTTCAAAGCATTTAAAGGAGACAGACAAAGAAACAAGTAGAGCTAAATTAGGTAAACCAGCAAAGCTAAATTGACATATTAGCATGTACCTTCACATATCCGAAATTTTGCCCAAGAAAGATCAGTTAATACTATGGCCTCTCTAACACTCATATTTGTAAAATCGTAAGTGAGTTAGGCCTACCAAGGTATTGGGTTGTTCGGAAAGTAATTTCATTTTTTTTTTTTTTGTGAAAATGAAAGACAGTTTTTGTAAACAACTACTTTATTAAATTATATATTGGCTGTTCTGGTCCAACACCTTTTGCCATCTTTCTGGTAGTAGCATAATTCCACGCTCATAAAATTTTTGGTCTTTGATGGAAACAAACTGATCGAGGTGGTTTTTGACCTCCTCCTTTGAGGTGAAGGTTTTACCGTCTAAAAATTTTGGAGTGACCGGAACAAATAATAATCTGATGGTACCAGATATGGTGAATATGGTGGGTATGGTATTGCATCCATTCAAATTGTAAAAGCTTTTGGCGAGTGAACAAACTTGTGTGACCAAACATCTCGAGTTGTCTTGATGAAACACTACACATTTCCTGTTGGTTAGTTCTGGCCTTTTCTGCTTAAGTGCATTATTCAGTTTTTCAGTATGTCCAGATGATGACAGTAGACATCCGAATTAATCATTGTGTTATCCGGTAAAAGCTAAAAAAAAAAATGATTTTCTTAAAATCCCACCAAACGGACAACATCACTTTTTTTAGTGAATATCGGATTTGGAAATGGTTTCATCCGGTTAATCTTTTTTGCTTCATGACCTCTTGAGTTCGACGTTGTTGTATACAACCCATTTTTTACCCCCAGTGATGATGCGCTTCAAAAACGGATCATTTTCGTGACGTTTGAGAAGCGAATCGCAGACGTCAATGCGGCGACACAGATTTCTCTCTGTAAGAGCATGGAGAACTCATACATCGAGCTTCGAGGATAATCCCAGGCCTTTCTAATGGTCATAAACTGTTGTCATTCGCCGGTTCGCATCAACTAATGCTTTTATCGCGTCTTTATCAGCTTCAACTGGACTTCCCTAACGTGGTCCATCTTCGACATCAAAATTACAGAATCGGAAATTAGCGAACCACTTTTGGCCCTGGCGTACTGTCAACACACTTTCTGCATACACATCGGTCAATTTTTTTCTGGCTTGAACAGCATTTTTACCCTTTCTGTAGTAAAATAGTAAGATATGACGAAAATGCTGCATATCGATCTCCATATTTATAAGGGCACAAACCAAAAACTACTGCGTAGAATTAACTGGAATTTTTCACACACAAACCTTGGTATATGAGTTCTGAAAGCATATTATAATTATAGGGCTTAAGTGTGAAGTTGGGTGCAAAAAATACTTATAAATCCTCTGTAGGGATAAAACGAAATTGCTTTCAAACAACCTAATACATATCTCCCATTAATTGAAAATGTTTTGCAATTTCATATATCCAGATAAGTTCCATGAGAGATTGGCCTACACTAACAACCTCTAAATTGCATTGTGCTTATCTGTCAACTTATTGTCAAAACAACCAAAGGTGTTACTGTATTTCAGTAATACTATAGCCTTCTAAAAGCCATAATTGATTAAATTTAGCATTGATTGTAAACCTGGATGTTTTAAGAAGTGCAAATATATTTGAAGAAAATTTTGCAGAGTATGTCACAGAAGTATTTATTTCTTTTAACTTTTTGTTTAGTTTTTATTTATCTTAAAATAAGCAAAAAAAGTTTATTTATTTTATACCCTAAACTTATCAGTTTTCTTAATTATTTTAGCTTCACATAAGTATGCATCCCTATTTTATCAATAGTATTCGTATGAGAATTTTGATCAGTTTGGAAGAGCACGTAAGAAATGCATTAAAGTTTTTTAATGATATTGAGATAATGATAAGATTTTAATGATAAGAGATGCATTAAAGTTCTTTTTCACTAGTGCGAAATTCAAGATAAAGCAATATATTTATTTACTGTATTAAGTATATTGAATGAAAAATAATAATAATAATAAAATAAAATCTGTTGATTACATATTAAATAAAATTTGTGTTTTTTTGGTGTATTATTTGCTTTGACTTTACTGCCGACATAAACTAACAATAATTAAGTAAAATACCAGTTAACAGAATTTTTGATTTGAAAAAAACGAGCAGTATCTTATAATCTTCACAGTTATTATAAAGAAAGAAGAAATGATAATTTGAATTATCAATTGGTGTCGAAATGTTCTTTAACTACCTTACATTTCGGATGTAAATAAAGATTTCTATATCATTAAAAATTATCATGGTTTTTATAACAGCAGACTTAAATTCCCTTTAGTTAAAAGTCACAATTATTCTGCAGTGTTAGGCTAAGTATTGTTTAACAAAATTAATCAATATTATTGAAATTTAAGTTAAAAAGAGAAAAAAATAATAAAAAATATACTGAAAAATACTGAAGAAGGTGTAATTTACACCTTCTTCAGTATTTTGTAAGGTCTTCTCTTTCACAACAGGTGAACTTCGATTGCAACAATATTTTGGGTGAAATTATACTTTTAGAATTATTGTATACTGAAATTTAAAAATTAAACTTCGTGTGAATTAGGAAATTCTGGATATGGCATGTGAATTTCTCTGTCTCATCAAGCAATGATATCAAAATGAATTATGTTTGTATCAAAACTATCATTGTTCATTTGATCCATTTAACATCGAATGCCACAAAAGGAAATTTTTGAATAGAGCTATTGCTTCAATTATTTAGAACAGTTGCATAAGTATGTTTTTTTGTACTTTACCCTGAGTTGGGCTATACCAATTCGATAGAAGCAGTAGGGGAAAGGGAAAGTCTTCATGGTTTTGAAGCTGGGACCAATCAGAAAACCTCCAATACTTGGCCTGACGCTCCTAGAGGTATCATTTCACTTGGAGGACACTAGAACTATTATTTAGGACAATTAAATTCTTATTAATTACATTTAGAAAGAACTGCTGAGATAAGAAACGATTTGTACGACACTGTTTTCGAATAAATCTCACTTCAGCCAATAAAATCGCGATAATTAAATTAAAATTCGAAGAAATTATTGGGAAAAGACTTATAAAGTATTGTTTTATGCATCATGATACTGTTTGCGCAATTTGTATAACGGATTGGAGTAGTGTGGATTCCACTCTCCAATTCTTTTATATACACAACAAATATATTAGTCATCTCTATACATCTCCTATTTTTTTCATTGTTCTGCTTTTTAATTTCAGGTCTTGTCTGCGGCCATATTTCAAAAGGAAAATTACACAACAAATATATTAGTCATCTCTATACATCTCCTATTTTTTTCATTGTTCTGCTTTTTAATTTCAGGTCTTGTCTGCGGCCATATTTCAAAAGAAAAATGTTCGCACATGCATTGTACGTGATGCTAAGTTTTAATAAAGCCCACGAAACGCCTTTTTTTCAGACCAATCGCATATCGAACACAACTGATTGACAAAAAGACGATCAATTGCCTTACAGCATTCTCTAATACATCTAACAAACTAGGACTATAAAGGGAGGCCTAGGCAACAATTCCCTTTATAAAAGTCCAATAGCTATATTCATTTAAAGCTATGCTCTCAATAACGTTTGCTATCAGTTGTTGAGATGATAATTGTATTATCGTTCTTCTCATGTCATAGAATCATAGTTGTTCCTTGTGTAATTTCTGAAACAAATTTAGCCCTGATATTACTATTTCTACATAATAATAAACATTTCATAGCCAGTCGTGTACGTAGGGAATACCAGTGACTTTTGATTCATCAAAGAAAGTTATTTACAGTAAGAAATATAGCAATAATAAACCCATTTTCAATTATATTTACATGAGTGCCTCAGTTTAATGTAATTAAAATCCAACATGTTCAAAGTAAAAAAAATGGCAAAGTGATGCATTAGTATTTAAATAATTCTTGTTAAAGATAGTGACTCTATTACTTTTCCATTCTCCTTGATGCAAATAAATTCTTCAGAAAAATGATAATATCCTTATTAAAATGGGCAATTTTTAGTGTGTAAGTTGTTTATATCAATGATAAATTACGGAGAATTTACCTTATTTATATATATATATATATTTTTATCCATATGAAAATATTGAAACTAATGTAGAAATATTAACGTATTTGAGCTTGAATTACACACACGTAACCACTCACCTACACACATTTTATCTTTATTTTTAATGGAAAATCCATTATATTCATGTCTGACTTTTTCAATAAGAGAGAAATCAATAACTAAAAAAACTGTAGGTTATGTGATAGTATTCTGCGACATTTTATTCGTCATCAGTTCTTATAAATTATTTCATGCTAAATTTGTCAAAAAATAATTTATGTAATTAACGAGAGCTTTAATATTACATTGCCGGCAAATTTTCATGTTTGTTTCTATATTATACTGTGAACGAAGGTCACAAATGAATGAAATGTGTGAAAGAAATTTTTGTGGCATTTGAAAGTTAAGACCTCCTTTAAAATACATAATATAATGAATGTTTAATACTCAATAATGTTGCCAATTGATAAAAGTTTTAGTTTTTATTACTATACTGTTTTATTAATTAATTATATTTTAGGTAGTCAATATTTGGTAAATATTTTTAAACGAGGCGGTATTTTTTAAGCCATAATTAGATTAATGACAGAACTAGAATCTAAATTTCCAATATTTTTATTTGTTCAGAGTGTCAAATCCTTCTAAAATAATTATTATGAGTTAATCAATATTATAATCGTCAGTCTTTTTTCTAGAGAGTAGAAAACAATTATTTTAATAATCTAATTTTCTATTTTTATTACTAAATCTATTTTTATTACTTATTAAATCTAATTTCGCTTACTAAATTCATTTTCACTTTTGTTTTTTATCTTTTCCAAATCTAAAAGCATTATAAGGGTATATCTTATTACTGAATATATATATATATATATATATATATATATATATATATATATATATATATATATATATATATATATATATATATATATATATATATATATATATATATGTTTGTGTGTGTGTATGTATATATAATTAATAGTAAATTAATAATCAAATACTAGATGAAGAATAATACATAAAAAATACCAAATCGAGAATAATAAATATATTTTCCCGAAAACACATTTAAATATAAATTAAATATATTTTGGCAATATTGGATTTTGTCTTAGATATTTTAGCTTCGATTATTACTTCTTTTATTCTTTGATTATTACATCTTTTAATCTGGTTTGATATTTTTGTTTGAACTTTTTGTTGTGGCTTTGGGGTCTTCTGGCTTGTTTAAGACTGTCTTGGGCCAGTGCAGAAATGCCACACTTTGTGCCAATGTGGTCAACAACCTATGATGAAGCTGGCAATGTAGGTACTTCGCTCCCTTTTCTTTTATTCTATTTTCTTTGAAATTTTAAAATATATATTAAGCATTTTTCCATCTGTTTACTATATTTCTTATTTTCAATGTATGATTCTCCATGAAGCCTTTGATTATTGTTCCCAATTTGGTTTTTGACTAACTTTATATTTTTATTCTCTATTTGGTATTTTCAATGTATTATTCTCCATCTAGTATTTGATTATTATTATCCATGCAATATTTGATTATTAATTTTATAAAAATGTACTATTAATTATATTTTAGTAATTCTATTTTAGCTGTTTTTGTGCTAAATGTATTGCTGAACATAAGTGTTATATCTATTCTTGTACTTTCCAATTTTATATCTAATCTTGTATCTTTGAATTTACGCTTATGATTTATGATACTTCTAATCTTGCTTTTTATATTTATAAATCTATAAATAAATAAATACACACGCGCACACACAGACACACACGCGCGCGCACACACACACACACACACACACACACACACACACACACACACACACACACACACACACACACACACACACACACACACACACACACACACATATTGGAATTCATAATGTCCGCAAGACTGGTGCTTCCTTATAGGAATAATCACAAAACATGCTTAACTTTAATGACTATGTATGTAGAGCATTTATATCCTGCGCATTTCTTTTTTAAGCCTAGATACTTTTGTTTGGTTAGCATAATTAATAAATTTTTCAATCTGATACGTAATATCAAAACATATTAAGAGTACTGAAAGCCAAATTAAGCATATATATTCGTTGATATATTTTCTCACGGGTCTGAATATGTCTAGAATGTGAAAAGCTGTTTAATGTAATGTATTTTTTTTAATCACAAATTATATTTAAACATCTTCAAAGTATTATGTAAAAAGCATTTAAGAATTCGAGAAAAAAAGGAATTATTACATATTTGCTATCAGTTAGTTTCAAATTCAGTATTTCCTTGAATTTTTCAAACCGTTTTGGTCATTTTGGTTTTGGTTTTCCAGTTTTATGTACAACTTTGTCTTAACAATCAATTAAAAAATTTCCTACTTTCAGCATTATTTTCAGTCTTAAACTTGATGTTGTATTGAAGATACTTTGGTTTTTGCGAAATTTAACATGTTGATGATAATGTTTATAAATATACCCCAAAAATTAATACAACACATATAGTATGGACTCAAACAAAAACGTCTTTATAAATGAAGTAGAGCATGCGATATCCCCTGTTGAACTCGTCCCGTCTCTACATATTTAGCATCAGATTGTCTAATAGTTCATGAGGTAAGAATTATCATTTCTCAACCCTTATGTACATCAATTGTTAGATGTTATGCGGAAGATGTAATTTCTCAACAAACATGTACATCAATTGTTGGATGTTATGCGGAAGATGTAATTTCTCAACCAACGTGTACATCAGTTGTTGGATGTTATGTGGAAGATGTAATTTCTCAACCAACATGTACATCAATTGTTCAATGTTATGCGGAAGATGTAATTTCTCAAACAACATGTATCTCAATTGTTGGACGTTCTGCGGAAGATGTAATTTCTCAACCAACATGTACATCAGTTGTTGGATGTTATGCGGAAGGTGTAATTTCTCAACTAACATGTACATCAGTTGTTGGATGTTATGCGGAAGATGTAATTTCTCAACCAACATGTACATCAGTTGTTGGATGTTATGCGGAAGGTGTAATTTCTCAACTAACATGTACATCAGTTGTTGGATGTTATGCGGAAGGTGTAATTTCTCAACCAACATGTACATCAGTTGTTGGATGTTATGCGGAAGGTGTAATTTCTCAACTAACATGTACATCAGTTGTTGGATGTTATGCGGAAGATGTAATTTCTCAACCAACATGTACATCAGTTGTTGGATGTTATGCGGAAGATGTAATTTCTCAACCAACATGTACATCAATTTTTGAATTTTTTGCTGAAGATGTTATCGTGCTACAAAGCATCTCCCAAAAGCAGCGCAGACTTACTCTATGAGATATAAATCAGCAAAGTACGTGATCTTTCCATTCGACTGATATCTTCCCATCCCAGTAGCTGCTGAACAGCATAATCTTATGCAGTCGTTGACAACAGTTGTCCTTAAAAGTCTGCTCCAATGGTACCACGAAGCAGATACACTTGGAGAAAGAGATAGAGATCATCTCTTTACAACAGTGATCATTGGTTGTGAGTCTTTGTACGAAACTTGGATCTCAATGGAACCTTTCAGCATAACGCCTTCCCAGACAACATCTTCAGAACCACCATATAAAAGTCTCTTAGCATAATGTTGTTACTATTTATATAAACATAATAATTATTAAAAGGTTTAAAGTTTTATAAATAAAAATAGTTTATTAATATTATAATTTATTTCTTTTCATTCTTATTATCATGTGCGATTTTGTATGTATCTCTTTTTTGCTTCTATTAAAATGCAATGAGAAATGTACCTAATTTGTGTCTTTCATTCATAATAAATGGGATAATTATTATAATGCAATATATGTAAAATAATTTTGAATTTTACTACTGTTTAATAATTTGTTAAGGTTTTTATTAATAACATTTATTTCTGCATTTACTTTACTATTTAATTTTATCTTGATTATAATGGTCCCCTGCATCAATTTTATATATTCTAAATGCCTTATTTAAAATAATATACCAAAATAATTTATTTTAACTTGAATTCCTAGATTTTAATATATAGTATCAGCTTATTAATTGTATTAAATCTGATTATTAAATTTTGTAGCTTTTCTTATCTAAAAGAGGATTTCTTCTTATTAATGTTAATCAGTTTCATTAAGAGCAAAAATTTGTCACATACGTAAGAAGTTTATGAGTTACTAATTTATATTTTATAATTACAAATGAAATAACTATAACACAGGAAATAAATCCCAAAGAATATGAAATATTGAGTTAACAACGCAGAATGTTTTTTCTTAGACGCAAAACTATATAAAAATAAATCATCACGAAATAAATGTTAAAATCCTATGTGCGTCAGCTAATTTTCGAATAGAGTTTTACTTATGAAATACATAATAATATAACACTTTTCATTTTATAAGCTAAACTTTATAAGATTATTATAGTTTAAATATAGATAAAAATAAACAATTTGATAATTTAAGTCAAAAAGTATACTTCAAAAAGTTGTCTCCGTTACTAAATAACTTTTAGTTTCTATTTTATTGTTTTTTAAGAAGTTATATTATGTATGGACATTACAAATCATTCTTTTACGTAATTACAATTTCATACAATTGTTTACTAGAAAGAGATTGTTAAATCCTGGTCTTTTATTTCCAAATATATTAAAATTCCCGGGAGTTTAATTTAACTAACAGAATATTTTTTCTAAAAATTAATGAAAATTTTATTGAACTTTATGAATACTATTCACACACATATTAAAGATAATTAATTTTAAATAGTATTTCAAATAAATTTAACATTTATTCGTAGAATGAAATTATATTCATTGATAGTTAACTGCTTTCTCTTTAATTCAATAAAGGGAATAATGTTTTGATTTTTTTTCACGAATAAAATACTTTTAAGAAGGTTCCAAATAATGTATTAAACATTATAACATTTTCAAATAATGTCTTAAACTTTGATCATGATTCAAATAATTGCAAATATAAATAAAAATGGAAGCTTCTGAATCTCGAAAATAATTATTTTACAAAAATATATTTACATAATATTTGGTAAACAAAATTCCAAACATTCTTTCTATCTATTTTTTGTAGATAATTAATTTTTCTTCCCACATGTGTTCGTCATAATTTTAGATGTTCAAATTTTATAAAATAATTGAGAAGAAAAATGATAAGACTCCAAATATGGATTTTCGTAATTTATCAATATTTGTGGATTTTTTTTTCATTATTATAATCATAAACTTGTTATTTTTTGTTTTCCAATATACGAGTTAATTCATACTAAATTCCGATAATATTCGAGATATTTTGGAAAATTTGAATGCAAATTTATTATTGCTAAGAGGACTAAATTATGAACCCCGAATTATGTTGTTATGTTGTCGTTATTTATAGCACTTGGACAATCCGAGCAGCAAACTACGATGCGAATTTAAGTCAGTAGGGTGCGTCTTTCATTTAAACAGAGCACCACGAAGGTTTAAGTACGCTTATTTTTTAAAAACTCCTCCGATAGATGACAACATCAGTGGATGCACTCTTTCAATTTTGACTGAATTGATCTGGAGGGGGAGAACATTTTCTCCAGACCATTACAACCATGGTAACTGCTCAACGATCAACCACAAGTCTTTCGATTCAATCGATTTAACGAGTACGTATATCGCATTACTCGGTGGGTCTTAAGCGCCACTGGGAATCAAACCCAGCCCTTCCGAACGAAAAGCTAACTGCTTGGCTATGATGGCCTTTTCAGGTTTATCCTTTTCCTATAAACAATATTACTTTAAGTATTTTTTATGAACATGAAATTAATCAAGGAAAATAGAGCACGATTCAAACCTTTCAATACATTAGCATATGATTTGAAATAAATATATTTATAAAAAAAATTAAAGACCTCTACAGAAGGCCTTACTTTGAACCCTGTTTGGATATAGAATGTATTCTCTATCTGTTTTAAAATATCTTTTGTTATTTTCTATTTTTCTGGCATAAAATTTAAAAATGACAGAAAACTTTTTTTAAATTAAAATTTGAAAATTGCGAACTTAAGTTAATCATAGTGTACGGTTAAATTACCGTTATCATATAGTGTTTAAAAACAATATTTTTTGAATTTGAATAATTTATTATTTTTTTAATATTGAGTTGAGAATTTATTATTTATCTTCAAATATTCAAACCTGAAAATAAAGTCAGAGAAACTGTTTTTGTTTTTGTAACTAAAAAATCTTTTAATTTAATCATAAACTTACCAATCCATTTACACACATATTGAATATATTTTCAACTGTTATTTCAACTATTTAAGCATTACTGATAGCATGATTAAACACAGACGTTATTAATTAGTTAAAGTAATAAAATAAGTGGTACCAAAACAATAAAAAAAACTTTCTGTCTAGAAATAATAATTTAGATAAAAAATATCGACTGACAGAAGGAAGTTGAATTACAGCCTAGGTCAGCCTATTTTTAGGATTTCGAAATTTTATTTAGGTATTTCCGTTGGTATTGTTTTTACTATCCAGGTCTACATTGCAGGAGAACATATTATCTTCCTAGTATGAGAGCTCATAGGATTTAGTACTTTCACTTTGAAATTTGTCAGGTTCTATAATGCAATAGAACATCATTTGAATAATGAGCAGTTTTTATTGCAGCAGGAAAATTAGGCTTTTAAAATGGCATTTTTTGCAATTTCTTCAGATATTTCCAACTGAAGTCTGTCTTCAATCTTGTCCCTCAGCTCTCCCTCTCCGGAATCGTTTTCCTCTAAATGCCAGGGCAGTCTACATAGTAGAAGGGGAAAATGAGGAACAATATGCAATGCAATGTTAACGGAGAATAAAATATTAAAAGTAATTTCCATCCAGGAAAAAAAAGGGAATTTAGTTAACTTAAAATTATATTCAACCAGAGATTACGACAGTTGTTGAAAAATATATTCATAAATTAATCACACACACATAGCGCGGATATTTTTTATCCTAAGTCCTTAAACACACGTAACCATAAATTATAATTGGGCAAGGAAATTGTATATTTTTTTAAAATGCAGCATTATCATTTCAGTGTCAAAGACCTCGTCTGGATTTTGTCAAATACTTTATATATTTAAGCTCTTAATTGTATATTTAAATTTAACCATTCACCAATGAATTCCATCCCATGTAAATATTAGAGGTAACGTGACCGCAGATCGACTGGCCAAAGAGGGCAGTGAGGAAAATAGGTCCACTGGTTTATCCCTTACATACCAGGAACATTAATAAAAAATCTAGACTACATTCAATCTGGCAAATTCCACCCACGCACCAATGGTTCTCTGGATCATCTCTTGGAACTCTTCTGAAAATAAAATGTGACCGAAAAATCTCAGATTGCCTAGGCCAAATTCTCAAGTGGACATCTAAATTGTTTGAACCTGGTACAAAAAGTTATCCCACTTGTAAAAAAAAGAAAACTGTGACCATCCAGCCTCACCGAAACATACTCTGGATTGCGTCGGAATTTCCCGAGAGGATTTATCCTCAGATCCTCTGTTAGTCATCGACTTTCTGACTGTAAGCAATTTATTGGAGTTGACCTGACAAATGCCAGATCTTTAAAGAGGATAAGCCAACAACAATAGAAGATTTAATCATTGAAAGCTTCCACATTACTTAATGCATTGTTAAAAAGGCGTTTCTATTATTATATTTTGATTTTTCTGGTGCTAATTTAATATTTAATTACTATTTAAGTAAATTAGAATATTTAGATAAATGCTAAGAAATATGATTTCAAATTATTCAAAAATATTAATACATGATTTATTTCTTTAAGACAATATTTAATATTCAATATAATATGAATAGAATAGATTTAGATAAAATAATCCCCTTATTACAAAACTTAAAAATATCTGCCAATTGAAATAACATTTGCTTTGATAGTTACATATATAAGGCGTTTCGGGTAATTAATTATACTTTTTTCTATAAATACGTGTTCTCCTTATTTTTAAGTTACAAAATTTACTCAAAGTAATTTTGAATTTCATGTTTAAAATAACATTTTTTAAAAAAAATTCTTTAATATTTTGTAATTATTATAAAACGTGACACCATTAAATTGAATTAATTAAAGTTTTTGCATAAAATAGCATGTAAATTAATAACTGTATTTTTGTTCAAAAATAAAATATCTTTACATGATAAAGAACGCAGTTTAATTAGAAATAAAGTTACAAACTGTTGGTTGTTTTCAGACATAATTTTTTAACATACGTTTTAAATTAATTTATAAAATAATTGATGAGAAGAAAAATTGCATTTTTGTTAAAAATCAATAAGAATATCCAATAAAAAATGTTATTTTAATAATTATACTCGTAGTTCACTTGGTATTATTTGAGTTTACTATTTCGAGGAATTTAATCCAATTATTCGATATGACTTTTCTGAAAACTAATTAGAATAACTTCTTTCAATTTGTTTCGCTGATAAAAACATATTAGAAATTTGCTGTCTAAATTTATTTAAATCAATTTACATGAACGTTAATGCACATTGAAAGTGAATAATCAAATAAAAATGTTTTCTTTGACAAATTATGTTTCACATAATTTGAAATGTTAAAGGCCATGCTTCGTAAAGTTAATTCTTAACAAAAATAAATTTCAGGGATGAAGAGAGAATTACTGCAAGCGAGTTCTTAATCAAATATTTTTAAAATTTATGGAAAAATGTCTACATGTATACCTACTCCAAGTTTTATAATTGCAGTTATGTTAGTTTAAAGTTAGTCTTTAGCAACCTATTTTCAATGAAAGTTCAACAGACATGAATGATTGAGTGCACCAATAAAATTACAATTGTAATAATTTTCCATCTTCATAAATCTAAAAAATTTACAAAAGATAAGAGTTAAATAACATGTTGACTTGTATTACGAATTCTATAAATACATTAATTGTAAAATAATGAGCAATCTTTCCATATTTAATGTCTGCTCAAGTCATGTCTGTCAAAATTTCTGGAAATTACAATCTTGTTCCGTCAAATGCCTCTTTATCTTTCAGTAAGTAGTTATCGCTATGAGAGTGAAGTAATTGATTACCAAATAACGAATTAATGTCTTAAAGCTCTTATCTCATCGTTAAGATTAAATATTATTGCACTTAGATATTTTAAGATAAAGTTATATTCATGCATTTTTTTTATTAGTTGTATTACATTCCTCACATTATCAAATATTGATTTATTTTCATGTTTGTATGCTACGTTGAAAAATATGCCATCAAGCCGTTCCCTGAGTGAATAACATTCTGGATTTAAGATTAGAAGTTTGCGTATTCGATTATCAAATTGGGCGTGGATGCTTTCCGTGGTTTAGAATGTATTTCAAATCATGTCGAATTATGTTCAAATGGTCGAATTAACAATCGTGTTCACGTAGTGGCTATAGAGTAATAAACCAAATCATATGAGATGCCCAATTCCATCCACTGCTTTTGGCTTGTGATGTGTAATTTATATTATTATGATATTATACACATGTGTCCATAAATCAAAGATAATCCAGAAGAATGCAAAATTGAAATAAAAGGGCAAGATGTCTTTTATAAAAGTATAACACACATCGTCAAGCATTATATGAAAATAAAAGAAAAGGCATATGATGACATCGGGCGTACGTCACAATCACGAGAGCATAAGAGTGGACTATATAAGGATCTGTGACAAGGAAGGAAAAATGTTTTGAATTCTTTCTTGTAGTGCTTAGTGCCACGACTGCATTGGTATGATTCAGAAGACGCATTAGATGATGTTTCATGAGGTAGAATTATCGGCAGCCTAGAACACCAAGGTACTGAGATGGCCACTGTCGAAAAACTTGGAATCATCCAAAGTATTATCTCTAGGCTGCCGTAACGATGGTAAAAATGTTAGCAGGCGTTACAGTACAGTTCATTGCCAAGTAATAACGCTGAATGACTATCAGAGTTTGGCAGTAACCACCAAAGATACAAATAGAACACAATGGCAGAACTATTGTGTAAGCTTTCGTCATCCACGGCTGCGATCATTTCATGGCAAACCACAGACAGGCGTTTGGGACTGTATGCTCACAGGCCTGTGATATGTGTTCTTTTTCACATTAACACACTGTCACCAGTGATTAGCCTGGGTCGTGAATATGCAATGTGAACACCATTACTGTCGGCTTATGTTTTGCGACGAGTTGAGTTAAGCTGATAGTCCAATTAATGTTGGATGTTAATTTGAAAAATGCGGAATACTTAGTACCACCAAGACAACATCATTGAGCGCCATTGTTATAATAATGCAGAAGTACTTGTTTGAGGAAACATTATACTAGGTTCCTAGAACAGGATTGCATGTCAAATCTTAATCACAGGACAGGCAAGATTTATTAAGACACCAATCTGAAACAACATATCCGTTTGTTTAGAAATGTCGTAGGGATTTGTATTTATGGATGACAACACCCATTCTCACTGTCATATCAGTATCATCTTCCGCCTTTCATCAGAAAATATTACCTGTTTGGAATGGACATTACTCTCTCCGGAGATAAATTCAATTTAGTATGTGTGGGACATGCTTGACAGAGTAATCACAGCCCGTCAATCACTTCCTGTATCTGAACCATAACTTTATGGTGCATTGCTTATTGAGTGGAATTGTCTGCCATAATTGCAGCTCTATAATGTGATCCTCTGCATGCCTCGGTGAAGTACGCACAGTTTTTCCTCTTGTAAAAGACGTACGATGTACAAACCATCACGTCAATAGCTTACTGTGCAATTATTGTTCCGGCGATACGTGGTGTGAGTGCTTCAGGGAGTTATATTCGTGGTTTGTGTATGCCTGGTATCATACATACATCATCTGTTATGTTCTTTCTCATTTTTTTAATATATTGACTTTTGAAATAAGTCACATTTGTTTTTTTCTGCACATTTAATTGGTAGTTCTGGCGTTGTCTTTGCTTTATAGACATACGTAAGCATTTCTATACGAGTATTTCTCGACTTTTACTAAGAATAATGAACATTATATAGAACTACAAAGTGCTTAACTCATAAGAGTAGTTCAAGTCAATGTTCAAAAAATCTTTTATATTGTATTAAGATTGTGTATCTTCTAATGAGAAAAATACTATGGTATACATAGAAAAATATGTAATTACGTGGCTGCTCAATTAGCAAAAAATACCAAATAAAGCAATTTATAAATACTAGAAAGATAGTTCTACAATCCCTAGTGAGTTTATGGGGTTCAATACCATAAGGTTTCCTAAAAATTAGTAGAAATTAAATACTCTGAAAGAATATCATTTATTATATTGCAATATATTTATGATATAATATTTTCTAAGGGAATAAGCACAATGATCATAAGAATTTCAAAGTTTCATAAAAAAACAATATGTTTTTTTTTTCAATATTCCTTAGGGACAATTACATTTCTTTCAAAACAAGGTAAATTGTGATAAAATGCAAAAATAATTTGTGCCTTGAATAGAAATTATACTTGAGGAGTGTGATTATAACAGTGCATTATGCAATTATTCTTCTGCATTGCTTTAGGTATTATCTAGCTGTAAGAATTACTATTCGAATAGTACAACGAAAATCTTTTAATCTCTCAGCAAGAATCCTTTAATAAGGGTTTATGATTAGAAAAAATATTTCAGAATGTAAATGAAGTTTCATTACTATTAAAAGGAAAAAAAAGGAGCCACATATAATTTTTTTTTAATGTGAGATAATTTGAACTGAATATAAAGTATTTTAGCAGAGAGTAAAAATTGAAAGATAAATTTTCAACATCCAAAAATAAGTTTCATCTGAGCATTTAAAATCCTATTTTGAAAATTAAGAACAAATTCCATAAATAAAAAATTTATTTAATAATGAACATTAAAGATTTCTTCCTTTGAAATCTACTTTTAATACAAGCTTCCTTTTTTTAAAAACCATTTTAAGTCCTAAAATCCTTACGTGAAAGAGATTTTTTTTAACTTATCTCTGATTATAGCAATTAAATGTTTATTAACTTTTATTCTAATATAAGCTAGAGATAGGTTGATAATGTTTAATCAATGTGCTTACTGTAACTGAAAACATCAGAATTGCTTGAAAATGCAAACAATTTGGTAGTGTGTGACTAGATTTTCTGGCAAAACAAGCAGCAATAGACAATAGTATACTGTATATCATTTATTGAAATCAAATGGCTAAAATCTTATCTGAAACGCTTTCTTCCACAATATACACTAAATCAATATCAATTGTGTTCTGCGAAACATCAGAACAAGTGAGATGAACTCACATTCGTCTTGATAAAATATCGAATAATTATTATGTCTTAATTCAATATCTCAATTGTTTCATTTTCAGACATTTACCACATTTTATAAACGATTAGGTAGAAGAGAAATCTTCACATGTTCATATGGTAAAGAGGATTCTTCAATACACTACTACACCTTAGATTTTCCCCATTAAGGGAAACAACCACAGCATAAGATTTCGATCTGTGTCGTGGTTGCAGAGCCAACAACTACAGCACAAAGCATTCTGAAGAGGAAAGGCATAGGCTTGCTAAGACTTGATACACATTAAGCGCCTTTCTTCTAGGTCCATTTCCCATTGTATAGAAAAGCTTTATGAAAATTGATAATGGGAATCATTAGATTTATTTAACATTCAGAATGCATGAAAATGCAGAATTAGTTTGTTGTGTAACAATAACAGTAAAATGTAAATTTTCTGTGAATTTAATATTAATAAGGACAATGGAATGGCAAAATTGTTAAAAAAAAACTATTATCAAAAATAAAAAACAACTTGTGTACTAATCATTATCTATTAAATATAAAACGAAATTATGGTAATTATTGAATAAAATGAGACAGTTAAATAAGCGATTAACTATGAAAGATAAGAGTTTTTTTTTCAAGTATTTATTATTATATATAAATATCAAATATATTTATATATATTATTTATTATCCTTTATCTTTCCGCTTTCGTAGGTAAAATTGCATAATTCTTTATGAGAAATAGATGATTTCTATATTTAGTAGTTAATGGAATAATAAAACTATTAAAAAATCTATATTGAAGATCTAAAAATTAAGAACATTTAACATTCTGTCTATCATGGCAACTAATTCAAATTTTAAGAGTATAATTCAAATTCCAAGAATATGAATGGCTTTAACGGATGATAATGCAAAAATTTATGAACTTATAAAAATTTTGATGAATATGACTTATTATGGACGTTATTTGGCCGAAGCGTATATTTGGCTAGAAATGAATTAATTCTTGATAATCACGAAAATTATATCGACAATCTCTAAGCAATCAATCCTATTATGTAACTGTGTACATACCAACAAATGGTACAGTCCAGGAATTTCCCACACCAATCTGAACTTGTAAAATAGTGTTTCAAAAATCTGTCATCTGTGTTTTGAAAGCCAAAAATATCAGTGTAAATCATGTATAATTAATATGAAATTAGCATCTAATTTAAATTAAAATTATTTAAAATAAATATAATTATAAAAATTTAGAAACGCTCAATTTTTAGTAAAATTCGATTAACTACGTTGGGTAACAGCGTCCTTATTTGTTATTGTTGCAAACATCCTTTTGTCAGCAGTGCTAAACTAGGTCCATAATGTTGAACACACCAACAAAAAATCAAGTAGAATTAAAGGATTGTTATGTAAATCATCCTTGGACACTCCCAGGAGCTCAAGGCTGTATTCTGGCATAGCTTGTTCAGCGGAACTATTGTTACAAGTATCAAAAATTTTGGTGTCTTCAGAAAATTTTAGTGATCTGTGGTGACCACACTTCGAAAGCGAACAAGAGCAGTTTATTCCTGTTTTTTAAGTTGTGCGCCAGTGAGCTTCCCGAACAAGGACACTGATACCATTGGTGATCTGGGGAGGGAACAATCCATGAGGTTTTTTAATCCTGCTTTTTAGTTTTGGAAAAAAAAATCCAAAAAGGTGAAAGGTGACAACAATTCAGGGGTCTCATGAGCTCCAGTCTTTTTCAAGGTGTCTGTAGTCTCATTTTTCTCAGATAATCCTATTCATGGATGCGAATAAATTGCCACCTCTTTTAATCATAAAACCAGAGCATCTAGAGGTAGATGATGGACTTAGATCTTGTTGGTATCTCATTTAGACTGGCTCTTAATCTAGGGGGACCTGTCCAGCATGGGTAATCCTACCGGCACTTAAACTACCACCGGCTTAGCTCCCAGGGTTGTCAGAGCACTCAAGCCCCACCAGCACGTCAAGCTAAGGATACCGTAGCAAGGGTACATCCTTATCTTCATCTATTTGCAAAGAACCATTGAATACTATGCTAGCATCTCAGTACGATATAATTGGAACAGGTTACAGAAATATCCTAACACAATAAAGAATCTCAGTCATTAGGTAATATGAGCAGATTTCTGCAAGTTATATGAGTTTCCTCTAGAAACAGATGAATGAATCTGTTTGTCATCATATGAAAAGTATCAAAGCTGTTTGTCATCATATGAAAAGCCTTTGTAAGGCACAAATAATATAAAAACGATATTTTACTTACTTATAAGAGTTGAGTAATCATATAACTCATTTAAAAAGTTAGGAGATTCAACACACACATATAATTTTTTTTACTAAAAAATGTAAAATAATACATTATTCATCGGCTGAATGTGGGAGAGAAAAGTGATTTGAGAGAATAGAATCCTCATAGCGGTGTGTTATTGAAGTATTTATTTATTTTCGGAATGCTAAAATATAACTTTATTCACTAAATTATTGTAGGCTATAATAATTTCTTTGTAACAGGAATGTTTTATTATCATATTCAGTCGATGTTTCAAAAACGAGGTAAACTTTAAATGTTACTGAGCGACAATACTAATGTCCTTTTGAAGGACGTCTTTGCATTTCTTACTTAATATATTGCAATTTTAACTGCATCAAAGATGAAACGTTACCCTAATATAAAAGAAGCATTTCATTTGCAATTAAAGTTGTTTTTAGAAGAAAATCAGTATTACATAATTTTAATCTATAATGAATGGCCAATTAATGCTTCTAAATAAAGACGAAACTTTTACTGACGAATTCATTAAGTATCTTCCATTGTAAACACAATATTTCTTTCAATATTTTGAAATATTTCTCCTCGAGCAATATTTACAATTTTCTTTCATTTGGTGTGAAGGATATGTATTTGCATCGTAAAGGATAAATGTTTTTAAATACAATTTATATATCTTTGATAAAATCTTTTATAGTTTTGGAATTTTCACAAATAATTTCAGCATTTGGAAAAATATTTATTGTTTATAATAATCCTTTTAATTTTTTTTAAATAAAAGGTGTGAGTAAAATTTGTTTATGCATTTTGTTAAATTATTCTATTGATAAAATTTAAAATTACTTCTACTCCTCTTTAATGTCTAAAATAATAATCATTTCTTAATATTTCTGAAATTTTTAGCACCTTCAAAATATAAGAAAAAATACGAAAAATTAAATTACTTTTATTACGTTTTATGAATTAACTCTTATAATTTATATTTTTTAAAGCAATATCTTGTTATTTTAGAAAAAAAGAAGTACAATGAATCCCTGACCATGTTTAATAGAAATATTGTTTAAATTGTGTCGTAAAATGTATTAAAAAATTGATTTGTGGGGAAATATTTGCTTTATCTTCCTTACGCAAAATACTTTGTGATTAATTATGCCGTGTATATTTTTCTCATTAATTAACATAATTTCCCATTTCTGATACAGGTAATCCTTTGCATAAGAAAAATGTTTTGAAATATGTAGTAATAAATTTAAATCTTTTAAATAATCGTTTCAAATATTTCGTAAGAGCTTAAGTTATTAAATATCGCTTATTCAAATGATGTTTAATAGATAGAATAGAAATTAAATGCTAGAGATTTATATAAATTACATATTCTCAAATGATTATAATTTAAATAATTAAAATGTAATAAGAAATGAAGAATTTTAAATTTAATAAATCAAATGAATGGAGTTTTACTAAATTTTTAAACTGTATTTTTAATTTCAATAAATTTAGTTATGAAATTGCATTCATTGTGTGGTTTTTATTAAGTTTAATAATACTGTGTGCTTTTTATTGTATTTTAAATACATATATTTGCTCAAGCAAATTTAAATATATGTAAAGCTCTAGCGTTATATTTTTTAATTAATTTGCATGTTTATAGGTTTCATGGAAATGAAAATATAATAATTATACGTTTACGGAAAAAATATTTGTCAGAAAATTCCCTTACGATCATTTCTTATTTTTTTTTATTTTACCAGATTTTAATCCATTTGAATAGTTTTATCTAATAGTTAACTCGTAATATTTTGGAATTTGATAAAAATGTTTTAAGCCTTTGTTTTAGCAATTTATAACTACTAACATTTTTTTATGTCTTTCTTATGATTTTATTGATGTAGAGTTGATACAGTATAAAATTTCTGTTAGAAGTAATTTAATTTGTCGTAATGAACTTTTTTAGGAAAAATTTCATATTATTTGCAATTTTAAAAAGAGTGAGTTGAAGTTTCTGGGAAGTATATCAGTTACATTTGTTGGATTATGCATTTTTAAATGATTTATAAATCACCTTGTATATAAAAATGAGCAAAATTAAAGCTTAATTGAACAGTATAACTTCAACTCTTTTCGTGTTTTCATTTAAAATTTAGAAATAAGAATTTTACATTTATTTATTTAAAAATATTCTTGTTTTTAAAAAAGAATAAAAACTTATTCAATTGTTTGTTTAAACAAGCTATAAGCTGTATTTATAAACAATAGAAATATTTTGATAAAAAATAATGAAATAAAATATTGAAAAATTTATCATCACTTTTAAATATTTTATACATTTTAGAATAAATTTCAAGTGAATTTTATTCTATATGAATAATAAAACAAATATAGACTTAGAGATTATTTATTTAAGTAATTTATAAATATCACGCTTCATTGCAAAAAAAGCTTCTTTTTATCGAATATTTTAACTATGTTAAGAAGGTTGTTAGTAAAAATTTTAGTCGAAAATATAAGTTTAAATTAAAATTACTTTTTTTGCCTGAAATCCTAATTTTTTTAATATTTATGTGACAACAGATGCTATGAAATATATCTTGAACACATAAATGAATATTTTGAGAATAAAATAAAATTGTCAAAATTGTTAGAAATGTACAACAAACGTTAAGACATCAAGCCTGAAGAAAACTAAATTATCTTTAAGTAGAATCATTCCTTTTTATGAGGATTTGAAGTGTCTTATTGCTTTCTGATAGTAATTTTAGGATAACAAATGTTTAAAATTTAACACAAATAGGATTAGCTTGAAAAAAGGCACTTAAACAGGGAGTATAGAATGAAATTTAGATTTATGATGCTTTCACAGATATATTCTTCTGATAACTTTCCAATTGCCTTATAAATTTTTAAAATGTTAAGTTGACTAAATAATTATGCATTTATAATTGATTTATAGCAAAATAAAAGCAAGTTATATTGCATACATATTCGCTTCATCAATAATATTTACATTAGAAGAAAATGGCGTGTTGCTAGATAACAGTTTCTAGAAAATGCTTTTTCTACTTTAATATGGAATTGCAATTTTTTACTTTATTACAATGTTTGATGGTTTTAAATACAGATTTTTCAAATGTTAAGAAACTTCTTTGAAAATTTCGTAAATAATACATTAAATGAAATTGGAATTTATAGTTTTCAATATTGACTCTTTTCATATGATTCCAAAGCCACATATTGTATACCATCCCCTATTTTATTTTACTGCGTCCGTCACGAAATTTTTATTAAATTTAAATATAATAGGTTTTGCACTGATATTAATTTCGCTACTTTGTTAATTTATCTCCAATTTGCCGTTTCTATCTGTCTATGATCAGCATTTTAGTGAAACTAATTTTTTAAAACTGTCCTCTGTTCTGTTAAAGTAAAATGGTGACAAAATTTCAGCCACCTGTTTATTTTAACAAAACATTTGGCAACTGTTGATGATGAAATATAATCTTCTTAAACCACTTCTTTTAACACAGTTCTGACGACAAATTTCTCTTGCCACAATAAAGTTCCTTTTTCTTTTCGTCAAAAATCTACTTTTTTCTTTATTTGTGAAAATTATGCAGCTTATTTAACCAGAAGGATTTGAAAAGGAAGAAATATTCAACGATTTTGTTATTAAATGTGACATTTTAAAACTTAAAAAGATCATTGCTATCAAGTTACTGTATAAAATTAAACTGTGGGCTTTTATGAAATTCAAATACGAATATACATAAGTATTTAATGCAAATAATATACATTTGGTATTAGTCACGTGGTAAGTACCAAATGCAGAAGCGCCATCTAATGATGAATCAACTACATTGAGGAACTGTACATCTTTTTTCCATCATTATGAACCAATCAATGGTACTTCGAAAATATGTAATTTATTAACAATAAATGCATTAATTTATTGTGAATATTTAGAATTATAAATCAAGATACTGTGCATAACTGTAATATGATCAAACGAATTTTTATCTGAAACATATGGTGGAAATTTATGAGCATCTGTTGCCTAAGTTTCAAGGCTTTCTATCTGTTAGTAATTTTATATAAGGAATAACATTATCACGCATTATCAATGAAAATTTCTTAGTTATAGGTATGTATTTTTTAATTCAATATAAAGGCACTAAACATTTTTATTCAGTTTTTACTAACCAAGTTTTTAATATTTTAATCAATTGAAATTATGAACAAACTTATTGATAATAGCATAAAAATATAGACTTTAAAAATAAATAAAGAAATTCACGAGATGTTAATGTTTACATGCAAATGAAAGCAATGTCGGTCAAAATATCATGCATCATACCACGCATTTTGTATGTATTGTATCTCTTATTGCTTCGTTTAATAATAGATGGTGTCATTTCTGCAACTATTCAAGGATTAAAATGAATTCGCATTCCATTTTTAAGACTATCGACAATAACTGTGGTAGTAATTTTCATTTTTCGAAAAGTACTGACTTTAATAATTGGAAGATCTAAGAAAGATTCGCGAAATACTATGGCTTTTTCTATAGTTTACGACTAGTGTTTCATTAGATTGAGTTCAAAAGACCTTACTTGTTTTTATTGGTATTGAACTCTTCTTCCATATAATCTTAGACCGACGCAATTCTGAATTGACCAAAACGGAATTCATGGAATTGAAATGGTATTCTTTAGACTGGAATTGCAACAAAGAATCGATGTTCCACCACTAATCTTAACATTTATACGAAGTGTTTGAGAATCTCCTCTTAATATTCTGCTGTTAGTGTAACAATGAAGGCCCATCCATTATTCCCTGCCTATATACACATACATATCAGTGTTACGGATCAATTCTGTGAAGTTTGTAACTTTCTATTATCTCTCTATTTTTTTCCAGATAAAAAATCATTGAGAATTATATTTTATACTCATCACTAAAGAGAAAATTATTCAATTTTCTTAGAATGATGTCTATTGTTCTAAAATAGATGAGATTTCCTGTGCGTAAGATAAACACTCACAGCACTAAATTTCACGCTTAAAAGCCACTTTCAGGTAGCCATTTAAATATAATTTATTATGAGATCATTGTTCCCCTCGTAGCAGCTATGTCTAGACAAGTGCCCAACAATCATAGCACTCTATATTGCAAGATATAATGATACTCTAGTGGTATTATAATTCTTGAGCGACCTCATCATGTCCTTCTGATTATTGTGTTTTATGTCTGAAATCGCGTTCGTACCTGAAAACAATTTCCGATATAGTTCTATGCGATGCATTTCATATACGACGCTTGTAGAAGTCAAGCTACTTCAGCTTGTGACTATCTAGGCTCCTGCCTAATAATAATTATTTTCATTGTATTTTTTAATTTAAAGGATTTCCAATAGTAATTTTAGCAGTAATCAGATTAATCTTAAAAAATCCGAATACCATGCACAAATTTGGTAGATTAAAAATTCTCAAATTAAATATATATGTATAAAAAAATTTTATTTTCTCTAAACATCATTAAAAACGTTTTATTTTCGCAATTAAATTAATAACAAACACATAAAATGAAATTATTTTTTACTATATAAAACCTCTTTTTAGAATAATAGTGATAGACACTTCTTTTTTTGCAAGAAAATATTTATAACTATTTTAGAATAATATTTTAATCATATCAGAGGCTGGTATTCAAAAGTATGTAAAACTACAAATATATTTCTTAAAATAAGTGGAAATATTTATCTCCATTATTTTTGTTTCTTTTAATATTGATTGAAAGTATCTTTCTCAAATATTAATGAAATGTTTACTTATAAATATCATAAAATATAAACTTACATTATTACATGTTATCATTAAATTTTAAACTGTTTTGTACTACGAGGAAAATATTTTATAACTGCAGAAAAAATTTTAAAATTAAGAATTAAGAATATGTAACAGATATTTCGTTATGATATCAAAAATAATTAAATTAAAAAAATATGTAATCAAAAATTTGAGAAACGAGCTGAATAAATAAATTTAGTTTTGATATTTTTAAATAAAATGAGAGAATGCAATTCATATAAAATAATTTGATATAGATGTTTCTTTTTCATATTAATTTGAAATGTAAATTAATGGTTATATTATTAAGAACTTTCGTATTTCCACATATGGTATTATATTATTTAAGCTAAAATGAATTCGTTTAAAAATTGTTTTATAAAAACGGATGGATTTCTAATACATTTAGATATTAATAAAATATATAATTTAAAAAAGTAAGGAGTCAAATTAAGGATGGAGTTAAAAGGATAGTAAAGTTTTAAAGAAGTATACGCATAAGTAGGAATGCTGAATATTTTAAATTTCTGAATAATGTATCGTTGAGTTAAATTTGTCTTGAATAAATTAGAACCAAGTTCAAGGTTATTTTATAAACAATGTAGTCACTTTATTATGAAACACAATGAGACAATTCATATAATAATAAATTAACATTTAATGAGCAAGGATTTTATGGTTAGTAATCAAGTGTTAATGACAAAAAAGTATGATATCACGTTTGGAATGCATATTAACTCTCGTTTTGAAAATTCAAAAATAAAATGTCAAAGTTAACACAGAAAAGTACACAGTTTACAATGCCTAATCTGCAGACACCAATAGAAAAATCAAATATAGTATAAATTAACAATCTCAAAATAAAATCATATGGTACTTTCAGCAAAAAAAATATCTATATGATACTTCTCAAATGAAATATTTTGCAAGCATTTTTGTAATCGCAAAATTATTCAAAATTAATTAAATATAAGTGCATGGAAATGTATGTCTAAAATAATATATATATATATATATATATATATATATTGCTACAAATTTATAAATAATTATTGTATATGTCTTAAAATATCCCAGACAGATCGGAAATGCTCACATTTTGGGCAAAAATGCGGTATTTAGATGTGTTATACGCTAAGAGCGGGTTTTCTAACGATTTGGTGACTTGGCGATGTTTTGGCGAGAAAACTTGACGAGTTGGCGACATTGTTGGCGACTTGGCGAGAAATGAATATTTCTCGAAACATCCATCACCTAAGCTCTAGGACCAATATTTAGCGAGATAGCGTAGAAGCTTCCAGAACCTTAGCGAAATTTGTAGATTTCCCCGCCAAGTCAGGTATAAATACCGCAGCCCGACATAGTTAGTTAGAGTTTTGTATACACAGTTAGTTTTGTGAAGACGATTAGTCGTGACTGCTAGTTTAGAGAAGTTGTTCTCTGCCTGAGGTATTTGAGACCTGTGATTGGAAGCTGTTGCTTATCGTATCTGACGAATTGTACCTGTATAATTGTAATTATTACAGATGGTATTCCTAGTGGAATTTTTGCGAATAAAAGTCTTGTGTTCATCGAGTAGTTGCTTTCTTCAACTCTCAATCCACACGAACCCCGAAGCTCGGTACAACTGGTGTCAGAAGTGGCGTAGAAGAGATGAAAGCTGGACAAGAAGAGATTGAAACCGAGATGACGAAAGAGATAAAATCTGGACAGGAGGAGCTTAAAAAGGAACTTAAGAAGGACATTGTAAGTGTTAAAGAAGAATTCGCCAACATTATTCAGGAGAAGATGAATGCAATGGAAGTCAAGATAACTTCAGTTGAAACTAAGGTTTTGGAGATCGAAGAAAACGTTGAAGAAGCATTAGACAATATGAATAAGGAGATTGAAAGCTTGAAGAAACAGATGTCAAACAGACATGAGGAACCCAATGTGGCAGTTATGCCTTCCCTGGCCACGATTAAACTCTCAACATTCGATGGAAAATCATCATGGCAGGTATACAAGACCCAGTTTATAATGGTAGCGGAAGCTAATGAATGGAATCCCCGGGCCCAAGCTTTTCACCTGGCGGCTTCTTTAAGAGGAGACGCAGCCGGTATCCTCAAGACGCTTCCAGAAGAGCAAAGGCACGATTTCCAAGCCCTATCGAGTGCGCTTGAGCTGCACTTTGGAGAAAAATGCAATAAAGAATATAGCAGATTACAGTTAAAATCCCGCTATCAGAAAGCGGGTGAAAGTCTGCAAGAATTGACTGCCGATAATCAGCGACTTTCCCATTTAGCATTTTCGGATTGCCCAGCTGAGACACGTCAAGATCTGGCTCTCCATCACTTCATCGATAGTGTGCGGGATCCGGAGATACAGAAAGCACTTAGACTCGCCGATGTCAAAGATATCGGATCTGCTCTAGTCTATGCACTTAAGATAGAGGCTGCCTAGCAGGCCGCGCGTAAAGACCGGCACTCAATCAGAGCCGTCTCTGCTAACTGATACAGACTGTGATCTAAGAAAACGAATTGATGATCTGCAGCGAAAAGTCCGTAGCTTAGAACTGAGTATAGGTGGTAGAAACACGAAAATTCAGTGTTGGTCTTGCGGTGCAGTCGGACACATCCGTAGAGACTGCCCGAAACCAAAAGATGGTGGAAATGATCTTCCACCACAGCAGGGAAACTAATATGTGGCCATCTCGCGGGGCGGAGATGTCCAATGAGTCAGAAGCCCCATTTTAAATTGTTTCACATTTCTTCCGTAAGTGGCGGAGACAACGGACTTTTCGTTATGAGACATGTCAACGAAGTTCCCTGCAGAATGATAATTGATACTGGAGCCAACATAACCATCATTAAGACAGATCTGGCTCGCAAATTTGGTGAGAAACTCATCTGGACGCCACCCTGCATTACCCTCCAAACTGGAACTGGTGATACGATTAAAGTGCATGGAAAAGTCAATCTAAATATTGCATTTGGTAATGCCGTCTACCATCATATAGCATATGTCGCTGATATAAATGACGAATTTATTCTCGGATTGGATTTCCTCAAAGAAAACCATTTCAAGTTAGATTTTAAAAATAACGAACTACACTCGTGTTCTGAAGACATAGCGATTTTTAAGACGAAATATTCAGATATTAAAACAGTCCATCATATAACTGCAAAGAGTGAAACAACATTACCACCAAGAACTGAGATGATAGTTTCCGGAGCTTTTTCAGAAGATAATAATTTTCACTATGGATTGATTGAATATCCAGATTCTGACAATAGCGTTAAAGGAGTACTAGTGGCTTCTTCACTCGTCGACCTTTCACGGAATGCAATCCCGGTAAGAGTTGCTAATCTAAGCGATAAGTCAAAACTAATAAAAGAAGGAGAAGTGCTGGCGACTTGTACTCCAGTGACCTGTATTAACAGAAATTGTAAAGCCACACTATCTGAGCCTCCTGACTCTCTAATTAATGAACTCCTTCAGAATGCAGAGTAAGATGATAAAAAGAGGAATTCTGCAAGAAATCTATTATTAGAATTTGGAGATCTCTTTTCCAAGAAATCAGATGATGTTGGCCGAACCATAATAACGCAGCACCGAATAGATACAGGAAATCATCCACCCATTAAACAACATCCGAGAAGACTACCATTCGCTAAGCAGGAAAAGGTGGATAATCTTCTGATGGAAATGCAACAGAATGACATTATTGAGCCATCAGAGAGTCCTTGGGCTTCACCTATTGTTTTGGTTCGAAAGAAAGATGGTTCCACCCGATTCTGCGTTGACTATCGTCGATTAAACAACATCACTAAAAAAGATAGTTACCCTCTTCCTAGGATTGACGATACACTTGATGCTTTATCCGGAAATCAATGGTTTTCGACTTTGGATCTCAAGAGTGGTTACTTACAAGTAGAGATACATCCTGAGGATCGGGAAAAGACTGCGTTCACCACAGCACAAGGACTTTGGCAGTTCAAGGTTATGCCATTTGGGCTTTGCAATGCATCTGCAACGTTTGAATGCCTGATGGAGATAGTATTACGAGGACTTTCCTACGAAGCCTTTTTGGTATATTTGGATGATATTATCATTGTAGGGCGCACATTCGAAGACCATCTAAGAAACATCCGAAAGGTGCTGGAAAAATTAAAAATGGCCAACCTGAAGCTGAATCCTTGAAAATGTAATTTATTTCGACGTGAAGTAAGCTATCTGGGACACATTATCTCTGCTGAAGGTGTAAGAACAGATCCTGAAAAGATTTCTGCAGTTAAGGACTGGAGTCGTTCAGAAGATGTCCACCAATTAAGAAGTTTTCTTGGACTATGCACGTATTACAGGAAATTTGTTAAGAGTTTTTCAAGTATTGCCAGACCACTTCACAAGTTGACAGAAGTTAAACAGAGATTTCTATGGACAGATGAATGTGAGAAAGCTTTTAAACAACCGAAGGAGGCGTTGACATCTTCACCCGTTCTTGCATATCCCCAGCCCGGAAAATTATTCATTTTAGACACAGATGCCAGCAACGAAAATATAGGAGCTGTTTTGTCGCAGAAGATCGATGATAAAGAATATGTCATTGCTTATTGGAGCAAATGTTTTTCGAAATCGGAGCGAAATTATTGTACAACCAGGAAGGAATTGCTAGCAATCGTTAAAGCCATAGAATATTTCCACCATTATCTCTATGGAAGAAAGTTCTTGCTTTGGACAGATCACGCATCCTTAACCTGGCTTTCAAATTTTAAAAATCCAGAAAGACAGGTAGCCAGATGGATTCAACAAATCCAGGAGTTTGACTTTGAAATACGTCATCGCAAAGGCACTTTTCATGGAAATGCTGACGCTTTATCAAGGAGACTGTAATGGAAGCTGCTGATATTGTTCTAGAGCAGAGAAGAATTATGAATTAGTAAATCATTCTGTACGCCAAGTTATTGTTTCACCGCCATCGAAACCAGACCCATGGAGTGATGAAGGACTTAGAGAATCCCAAAAAGAAGACCCCGATATAAATCCAATTTTTGAATTAAAAGAATCTTCCAGTATGAGACCAAGTTGGCAGGACATCTCCACCTACAGTCATGCTACTAAACAATATTGGGATCTTTGGGACTCACTCCATATTAGAAATGGCGTGTTATTTAGGAAATGGGAGTCCGATGATGGACGTAATTTCAAATGGCAGCTTGTTCTTCCAAAATCAAGCATTTCAGATGTTTTGAAAGAATTGCACAGTAGCTCAACTGGAGGCCTCTTCGGAGTAATGAAGACTCTACAGAAAGTTCGAGAACGCTTCTATTGGAACAAAACTAAACAAGATGTAGAGAAATGGTGCCAATCTTGTGATGACTGTGCGGTACGTAAGGGACCAAAGAAACGTAGTCGGGGAAGGCTGCAGTGGTATAATGTAGGAGCACCTTTTGAGCGGATAGCATTGGACATTTTGAGTCCTTTACCACAATCTTCAAATGGCAACAAATACATCCTAGTTGTCATGGACTACTTTAATAAGTGGCCTGAAGCATTTTCAATCCCTGATCAAGAAGCAACTACAGTAGACGAGTTTCTAGTACAACAATGTGTTTCCAGATTTGGCACACCCTTACAAATTCATTCAGATACAGGGACAAACTTCACGTCTGCTGTGTTTAAAGGAATGTGTCAAATTCTCGGAATAGACAAGACGCAGACCACGCCATTACACCCCCAATCGGACGGCATGGTAGAGAGGTTTAACCGAACCATCTTAAATAATCTCTCACTTATGGTTTCCAGAAATCAGCATGATCATGATTGGGATCTCTGTTTCTGCTTGCATATCGCAGCGCTGTCCATGAGACTACCGGATACACCCCATCACAAATGCTTTTTGGTCACGAACTTCGTCTCCCTTGTGATCTTCAGTTTGGTCGTCCACCGGATACATCTTCATCGCCAGAGGAATACCTTCGAGACCTTCAGGCACTTCTTGAAGATGTCCATAACTTTGCTCGAGACCGAATCAACCTGACGACCGAAAGAATGAAGACGAGGTATGACACAAGAGCGACAGGACACGAAATTCAGGATGGTGATAAAGTTTGGTTGTGGAACCCGATTCGACGTAAAGGACTTTCTCCAAAGTTGCAAGCCAACTGGGAAGGTCCCTACACAGTCCTAAAAAGACTGAATGACGTCGTGGTTCGTATAAGGAAATCATCTTCTTCAAAACCAAAGGTAGTACATTATGATAGATTAGCTCCTTATCGTAATGTAAAGTAAAAATTGATATACCATAGTATCTTTGTAAATAGTATACATAATTTTAATATTTTTTTTGTATTTGTATTTTTAATTGTTTGTGTATGTAATGTGTTCTGTACCCTCTTGAAATGTAAATTCTTTTATATTACATTTTGCCTTTTATCAGGGGATTGTACTGCCCGTGACGTGCAGTCCTTGAGAGGGGGGCAATATTACAAATATATAAATAATTATTGTATATGTCTTAAAATATATCAGACAGATCGGAAATGCTCACATTTTGGGCAAAAATGCGGTATTTAGACGTGTTATACGCTAAGAGCGGGTTTTCTAACGATTTGGTGACTTGGCGATGTTTTGGCGAGAAAACTTGGCGAGTTGGCGACATTGTTGGCGACTTGGCGAGAAATGAATATTTCTCGAAACATCCATCACCTAAGCTCTAGGACCAATATTTAGCGAGATAGCGTAGAAGCTTCCAGAACCTTGGCGAAATTTGTAGATTTCCCCGCCAAGTCAGGTATAAATACCGCAGCCCGTCATAGTTAGTTAGAGTTTTGTATACACAGTTAGTTTTGTGAAGACGATTAGTCGTGACTGCTAGTTTAGAGAAGTTGTTCTCTGCCTGAGGTATTTGAGACCTGTGATTGGAAGCTGTTGCTTATCGTATCTGACGAATTGTACCTGTATAATTGTAATTATTACAGCTGGTATTCCTAGTGGAATTTTTGCGAATAAAAGTCTTGTGTTCATCGAGTAGTTGCTTTCCTTCAACTCTCAATCCACACGAACCCCGAAGCTCGGTACAATATATATATATATATATATATATATATATATATATATATATAGAGAGAGAGAGAGAGAGAGAGAGAGAGTTGAGACTGCTTTTTATAAAATAAAAATTATTGCTGCTGAGTGTAGAATATACAAGTAGGTAGCAAAATAATGGAACATCTTATTAAAGTAAACCTTATAAGGTCTACTTTTTTAATATAGCACATCTTATAGACGGATGTATATAATCTATTTCTTACAATATAGCATAGATTCATCTGGCAAGAGAAATATATAAATGCCGAATCAAGTTTAACAATATTGAACCATTCTTCAGGGAGATATTGTGAAAATACCGTGAGAATTAAGGATGGAAGTTATGGATCTGAACCGGAAACTTTAAAGATCATAATCATTCCACCATATCGATGTTAGGTGACTAGATAGATGTTTAGTGACTAAAATAGATGTTTGATATCATATAAAATAGATGTTTCATATTATTATAATTAAGTTCATCAAAGCATAGTTAGATAGATAACCTTAAAATAACCCATTTCTTCCAAAAAATATAGAGTGTATCTTAAGTAAGCGAAACCTTCTTTGAACTTTTTCCAGTGGTTTTTCCTTCCAAAAATACGATTAGGTCAACAGAAATCAGTGACTTGGCAGTTCCTACCTAGATAAAGTCATTTCTATGTTTCATAGATGTGAGGAGACATTTGTGCAGGTAGGTTTCAAACTTGCACCCATCTTCACTTGCAGGCAGAGAAAAGAGTATAAGATTATTCAGCTGACAATGCAACTGACTTTCACCTGTGATTCTATCGGGCTTTGAGATTGTGGCATCACTGAAGATGATATTTGCAATTAACATCTCTGACAAGGATCTTAGTAATTGCTGTTGTTGTAACTTATCTCATGTTGTCTAGCTATTCTAGACAACCCCCATAAAAGCAAAAATATCTAAAGTGCTTAAAAATGTGGGTCCTGAATTTTGTTTGCTGTTCTGCCATAAATCTTTTGCTATTATAAGTTTCTTGTAGCTATAATTAATAACTCTAAAGTTATAAAGGAACATATTTCTTATAACTGTAATTGCTAGAATTATATTTAAATGATTTTGATATGCGCTTTCGGTATAAATACCACTCTTTTTCAGATATTTCCAATATTTTCATAAGTGGTTGTATTTCCTTTCAAATATTTAAAAATAAGTTTTCTGATGGGATCATGATTTTCTAAAATGAAAATACATCCTTATGTACATTGTGAAATATGTTTTATAGTAAATCCCTGATTTGTACTCATAAAAGTTCTGATATTGATCATAAAAGTAATTAAGTATTTATGGTGAAAAAATGGACTAAAATATATAAAAGTGCAATTAAAGAATTATTACAGACTTCGAGCAAGAATTATTTATCAAAATTTGGAATTCATTTTTGTCAGAAGCTATTACAATAAATTCAGATTGATTAAAATCACTCATTAATGCTCTATAAGGTGTCATAAAAATCTAAACATCTTTAATAAATGTTATAATGAGATTTATTTAAAAAATTTGGTTATTAGGGATCTTTTTCCAAAGAGATTATTATATTTAGAAATAGGCAAAGTAGGCAAATAATAAAGTTTCCGTGGAAATATTTAATAAAGTGTTTAGTTGAGTTAATTTAAAAATTTGTGTAAAAAATTCTATATTTGTTTTTAGCTTAAAATTTTTTTATAGATATTGTTGTTTTATATAAGCGTTTTCATTTCAATAAAAAAAAAATTTGTAATAAAATAATATCTCTTATAACTGATCATAAAAATAACCTCCAATTATTTTTCATTTTATTAACATCAAATAAATCTTTATTTTCCGTTTATCTAATTTCGATTTAATATGCTCAATTAATTAATATTAATGGATTAGATGATTGTAATGTAAATATATTACATTTAATACACTCTAAGTGTCCTTTATGTATTGTGCATAAATTTTATAAAATAATTGTTTGTACTTATTAATTATTTTTATTTCCATGCTAAATTGTCATATTATCAAACAAAAAACAATGTTTAGAAAATTTTATAATCCGCTACTTATTTTTTCATCAACTTGATAATTTAAATTATATTCTGAAATTTCTAGGAGTAGTTTAATTTTAGTATCCTTTTCCTAAATAATAAATTATTAAAATCTGAATCAAAGATACATTAGAATTTTATCTTGAACATTATAACCTGAAGCAAAGTGTATATAATCAGCCAAATTGATGAAAAATTTTGGATGACTTCTTTGAAGTCAACCTTATAACATTTTCTAGGAGGGATAATTCATAGGCAATGAAAGAGAGTGAACTTTTTAAATTTCCATGTGCCCATCCCATGAACATCCATCTCCTGTTATTCAACAGTATTTGAGGTCGAACTCGAGAACGATCGCTTTGAAGAGTCACCTCAACATTACTCCCAAATGCACATCTAAAATATATAAATCTATAAACTGAATAGTTCTCTCTTATAGAGATAACAATATTTTAATAAAATAATAGATTTTAAATTTGGAAAGTTGACACCAGATTATCTTTTTTTAATTTCATAGACGTGAAGAAAGAAATAATTTGAAAACAACTGCTAGCGATTTAAAAAAAATCGTGCAAAAATTGTGCCATTTCATTTTTGTAGAATGAAAGTATTTTTTAAGATTTAGATAATTTAAGAACGGTTTAGTAAAACATTTTCTTATAAAAACAAAATATTTGTGTGCCATTTTTATGTTTAACAAAAATGGTATTCGTCATTTATGCAGGCGAGTCGGATTCCAAATGAGTTACTTTCAGCTTCAAAGTAGAGTCCAAAACATTTCTTTCAATGTATTCTTGTTGGAATCTTCTTCCATTAAAATGTTGCAGTTACAGAAAGCTATTTTAAACAATGTTTTTTCTGTTTGGTTGTGTTTAATTATCAAGTATCAATTATCAATTATCAAGTATATTCAATTTATTGCTTCTCTGATTATCTTAGCATCGTTGAAAAAAATTATTTCGTTCTTTCTGAACTTAACTCTTGAAATGTATTTTTCTATTTAAATTAATAAAAATTGTTTTTTTTCATACCATTTTCATAAATTTTTAACAATATCGACATTCTTTCTTCAGTTTTTTTATTTTGATTTGAGAAATATATATTGGACAAATAGGATGATGCTACTAAACTGGTTCAAGATTTAATCGAAGAAATATAAAATGTTTGCTCTAAAATGCATTGGATTAGCCTATTGTGCTACAATATTCAATACTGTGCAGTAAAATGTTCTAAAAATAACAACTCTTTATAAAATAAAAAATCTGATAAATGATGGTAATATAATAGTTTCGTAGTTGAATTTTAATTGGCATCATTGGATTATACTTATTTTACGGATTGATTAATTAATTTTCTAATCTTTTTATTAGAAAATTGATATATATTTTTTTGTTATTGTGTAATAAGTTTATTTTTATAACTTTAAGAACATATTTGGCGTAAAATGTTTGTTAAATTAAAAGTTAGTTAAAATTATATGAAAATAAAAAGGCTTTTAAGGATTTTTAAAAAATTAAATATATAATTTTATTGTTTTTTGATTATGAATTTTTCATTTATAATATAATATTCTATTCACAATAACATATTCGTGATCTCTTAATTTAATACTTTAATTCCCTTACCCATTTTCTTGGAACAAAATTAGCTTTGTTTCGCAACATACGCTGCTGAACAATATTAAAATTGAGTGGTTACTCAATTATAATTTTGAGATTGAATCTTATTTTATACTATTAATAAAACTTATATATATATATATATATATATATATATATATATATATATTTATATATATATATATATACATATATATATATATATATATATATATATACATATATATAAGTATTGTCATCTTAATGAAATAAAGATATCAAGAAAAATATTTAAATGAAATAAAAAAAAATATAGGAAGATATATGTGCCTCGAAGTATGAGTTATTAATAAGAAAAACAAAGAGAAATAGTCGAGCGTGAGAAGGAGAGAGAGGGAAAAAGAGAATTTGTGAGAAAGAGAGAGCAACAGAAAAAATATTTTACGTCAAATGTATTATTATCATTGCTTATATATATATATAAGTTTATTCTTAAAAATATTTTGGGAGAGAAATTATTTCTTTCGTAAATTCAAATACGTTTACCTACTTATAATTGATGTTTTGTTGTTTCATTTGCTTTTTATCCCGGTAAAAGTTAAAATATTAATTTTATTCGTTATAAAAGCTAAATATGTAGTTATAATAGAAAAGTATATTTAATGGGTACGTTTTGTAAGAAGAAAAAAAAAAAGCTCCGTGTAACTATAAATACGTAAAGGAAAAAGTATGCAATAATAAAAATAGGACTTTTCCTGTCAAAGTTTTCAAAATAATATTTCTAATTTTTGATATAGAATTTTTAAAACTAAGAACAGAAAATTTGAACATAAAGATCATAGTCATGATTATGAAATAAATATTCTTAATTTTTCAGTGATATATTTGTTAAAACATGTATTATTGTATTATGACGATGTTTTAAATCAAGTGCAATTACAGAAGCTGAAATAAAACTAAGCAACATGCTTTATTCTTCTTCAAAATTTATAAAAAGTAATTACTATTAAATTTTGTTGAAAACTTCGAATAACTTTTACAGATGAGTCTAATGCAGAAACAAATTGAAATGGTATTTGAAATTTTGAACTTTAAAATATTTTTTAATAATTTTGTTTATAGAGATAAAGAATTTCAGTTACATATATAAAAATATTTAAATAAAATAATAGTTGCGAACAAATTTTTTTTTCAGTGAATTTAAATATTTGCGTATATTATATTTAGAATAAATTGTTTCCAGGGAAATATAAGTCTCTCCACAACGTATTCAAATCAATCAAAGTGAACAATTAACATGCACATAAAACTGATCTCAGTTTAAGACAATCCTTAGCCTTCTTATTACAGAAATCAAGCTCATCATAAATCCACTGCTCGTAGAAATTTCTTTAAAAATTACTTTGTATGTTTAATAATAAAACTACATTTAAATAAATCTATAGCAAGTGTCTGTACTCTTTCTAATTTTCTGCGAACGACTTATTTCAGTATTCAAGATTATGTTTTGTGTTTAAAGTATTTTATTTCAAAATAAATACAGATAAATATAATTTAGGGTTACTGTGTGGAAAAATTCAAATACAGGGGAAGTGAAGCACTTTTGTGAATCAATTATGCATTTCAGATTATTCTTAGTAAAATTTGAAATTATTTCTCATTTTTAGAAAGAGAGATAAAGTTCAATTTGGAAAATAATTTGAAAAGCTCAACGCTTTTTGTCCCTTTTTGTAGATAAAGTCTTTTTTTTTCGTTATACAAATACAAATTATTATCAGAAAAAAAAATTGGTGTGCATCTCTATAAAGCCATTTAATTCAGTAAACAAAATAAAATATCACTTCCCATTAATATAAAATATTTTACATTCTCTTAAATAGAAGAAAAGATGAAATATGGAAAAATTACTTTCATACAATACAATGTTTCTCCTTATAAATTGATGACTTACATTAATAAATATTACTTGTAAATTGAGAAATTATGTTCGTGATAAAATTAACAATCGTAAGTACAATGAAGAACATTTTCCTAAGAATTAACTTATACTGTCCTTTTCTATTTGCGTAAAATATGGAAGAAATCAATTATTTTTATTACAGTGACTTTTTTTTTCTGCAAAACTGCATACTTTTTAAAATTTATCTTAACTTATAAAGAACAAAGCTAACGCATTAGAAATATTCTTATTTTACTTTCCCCGTATAAATTCATTGAATATTTATTTTACTTAAAAGTCTTGAGTAATAAATTTTTTTTATGGAAATATTAACTTCCAGAATTAAAAACATATTTAATGAGAATACATATTATATATATATTTGATAAGAATATCTCTTATAATTTTTAGCTATATTAATGAAACCATATAATATTACAGTAAAAATAATTTATTAAGTATACTTAATACTTTCTCATGATCAGCCGGGTATCCGAAAAAAATGGTTTATACGCTCAAACATTATCTCATTATATAATATATTACTGTATAAATTAAGTAGATAAAATTGCTTAATACATTATTTAATATAATTCCCTTTGTCTCATAGGCAAAGGGAATAATGTTTTGGCTAGAAAACTTTGTTATTGTATTTTTTATTTTGTTTAAATTTAAATCTGTCGGATAGGAAGGTTCTGGGTTCGAATCCCGGTTCAGGCATGGATGTACTACCTCTCTCTATATCCTGTCTTTGTCCCTTCCTTGTATGTATGAATGAATTATGAATGATGCCTACGCTATAAACGGGTCCCTATGGCATGTGTGAGGGTGCGATGGTGGCCCACCCCCTGTGGTGCACCCGCGGCAACGACTCTGCCACTAAGAAATCGCTGTTTCTGGACGGTTCCTTGGGTACCAGGGAACAATAGATTAATAGACTCTGTTGCAGTTGTAACTGTCTACAATCTGCATTGGGAAAAAAATTCAAATCTGTCTTGTATTGGATATTACATTTGATTTCTCTAGTAAAGAAAAAAAGAGAATGATAAGTTTCTCATCATTTTGCAAATTTATGAATTAATGAAGGGTTATAGAAAAACTATGCTTAGATACACGTGAATGAAATTCTTGTTATAGTAAATGAGGGATATTGTGAACTATAGAAGATAAAATACAAAACTTAATATACAAATATACAAGTTTATTGACAAATAGAAATATTAAAAATGAAATTCTTAACACTAAAATGAACTTAATTAGCATATTTCAAATATTTCCTCTGTTATCAATTAATATTTATATTGTTAAGAATTGAAATAAATGAATGTATAACAGAATACTTTTTTCATTTAACACTGTAAAATAATTTTATCCATCAGTAAATACATGAATTTATTAAAATTAGTTCTGCAGAAAATATTTCAAATAAAAAGAGAATTTTGACTACATAAGTTTTGTAAAAAACATATTACTTATTCCTAAATATATAATTAGTTGTTTCGCATCTTAAGTATATAAATATATAATTGGTAAAAAATGAATATAAGTAATTAATTAAATTATGCTCCATCCCTCGCTTTTACTTTAATTAATTGGATAGAATTACAAAATTAGGTAATGAAGTAAAAAGGCTCATTCTTAAGAATTCAATTTGTTGTTGACAATATCACATGTTAAAGTATTTCACAAGAGCATTGTATCAGTATTAAAATTAAACTGTTGATATATAATTAAAAGAAATGAGATAAACATTAATGTACTATTCACCCAATGTTCTTATGAAGAAAAAAAAATTAAATTTCAAATCTATATCAACTTTATTTTAAATTTTTCTAAAGGACGTAATTTGAGAAAACTATTTAATAATCAATATCATTTATTGTTTACATGAAGATCCAAGGGAATTTTTATCATTTGCACATTACAAATTAAAAATAATGAAAGCAATAAGCATTTCCTTACATATTCCTTTTTGTGGAAAGGAGTTTTAAGAAACACATGTCTTCTTGAAGTAATTACAATGCCTAATTATATTCACTCATTTAATCAACATTCATTTCAGATTCAATACTAAGCTAATTAGTTTAAGTAGCAAAATTTAAAGTGCAACTTTCTAATTAGTTCTTAATTAGATACTGAAGATAACTGTTTTTTGCATTGCAACATGCTGTTGGCAATTTGCTAAGCGTTTGTGGTGATATTAGAATGGAAACCAAAAATTGTTACAAAATTAGGGCGATAAAGCGAAATGAAAGAAAGCATTACTCTTTACTGAAATGAAAAGAATATTTTAAATAAGTTCTTAACTCCCTAATTTAGAATTAAAATTGTGTAAAGTCACCATTGAGAAATTTTTACAATTACAATTTTTTGCTCTCTTCAAGAATCAAGACAGTTGCTCGGGAGTAAGCTTAAGTGGTAAAAATTATTTTGTAGAATCTGGCATATATTGTTTTTTATATCTACTGATTTTGAAGATATATATTTTAAATATACATATTTTAAACTTTATGGTTGAATTTTAACCAAGAGATTTTGCATACGGATGCAGTTGTTTGTACACAAAATTTTATTTCATTTCTGGTTTGAAGATGTTTTAATGTATCATTTTAAATGTCTTCAATAATTTACTTACTACGGAATACTGTTGCTGTTTTTTATTAAATATATTTTTTCGTAAAAAATGCAATATAAAACAAAATTAGCATTTTTTCAAAGAACTTAAATGAATTTAATAAACTTGATTTTACTTTAATTAGTGAATTGCACTTAAATAATCTACAGTATTACGAATAAAATATTTATTAATAAGTTTATATTATTTTTAAAGTATTTCCATTTACTAACATATAAATAATATTCCTAGTTGCTGGGACACTACCTTTCATATATGTATATATGTATCACTGAATAGTTTTTTAAAGTTATATATATATTATAAATTAAAAAGAATCGTCATTATTTAATGGGAATCATATACAAATAAGTAAGAAATAATATGAGATATAAACAGTATTAAACTATAACTAAGTTAAATAAAATATAGAAAATATATACTGAATCATTTATTTTTAAAATAATTTTTTTAATTTGATTAAGGAAATAATTTACTTGATTTAATTGAATTTTTTATATTTTGCTTTCAATGTAAATTATTAACTCATTTGCTCACTGCACATTTTGTCTGTGAAAATATGTACCTCTTTTAAAAAAAAAACATCTGAAGTATATAAAATTGTACAAATTACCCTCATCACCGAGTATAGCATCATTCATTAAAAGCATATGATCTCTGAACAAGAATTTTCTATCCTAATTGTGCGTGAATACTTTCTAAAAATGGGAGTTTCATTCAAATGAAACAAATTTTCTTATCTAAACTAAATGCTGATATTTTTGCAAAAATTTGCATGTTTTTATTATCAAATGTTCATGCATTTCACTGTTTATATATTAATGTGATATCCTAAATTGTTTTTCATATGTAAATAACTTGTTTTGCAAAACAGTTTGACTTCAAATCTTGCATTAAATTATTTGTAGTGAATCATGTTGTGATAAAAGTTGTGTAAAATTAGCATATTTGTTTTAGAAGAAATTAACTTGTGTTTTGTAAGCTCTTTTTATGGTGGTGTTTGTTGTTGTTTCAATCCTCCAATTGGTCCGCAAAGCTAGACCAGATTCATGATGCCAAAACTAATTCTTAAAAAATCTAAAAAACTCTAATCTAAGCTCTTTTTATTTTTAAGAGTGGCTAATTAACAAAGGATAAAATATAACTTCAATAAAACACTTAAAAACCCTATACTTACATGTTAAGTCAAATGAATAAATTAATTATTATTCATTTGACTTTTAATATTTCAGTATAGAATTTGGAAGCGTTACACATTTCACATTAACAATGGGATTGAACTTTAATATTGTATTATTGTATATCTTGCAAAAATTGACAAAGATATGCTGAGACGAAATAAAACATGAAGATACCTCAATAAAAGGAATAAAATTTGATTGAATTAAATATCTCAATATTTGCATACATCGTGTTTTATTTTAAAGAAAATCCAAAAGAAATTAATATACCATAATTACCTAAATATCTAACCAATTTAAATCATTTAATGGAAGTTGGTTTAATTAAATTTTAAAACTGATTAGCTAGTAATAGATTCTGGATTCCAGAAAGCCTGTCCATCTTGGGCGATGTTCTTCTCTTTCACAGCAAACTCACGATTTTAATAGGGTTCAAATTGTCATATGTAAATACACATACAAGCCACTTAAGATGATAAGAATATGTGCTGTGAGAAAGCATTCTGTACTACACTTATTATTGAAATATTGTTTATTCCTCATTAGTGATTAAGCCCATATTCATGCTTGCCGACTCTAAGGAACATAAATGTCTCTACAATTTCTGCAATTAAGCAAGTAACTATAAATTCCTGTAGTTATAATTTTGAGATCTATGTGAGACTTAATGATATTATAAGCATGAATGCAAAGATTTTTCTATCGACTCTTTTTCAGTGTGTAGCGCTTTCTTTACCCCTTTCAGTGCTTTAACTCTATTAGTTGTGAAATAACAATCACCTTTTGTTAGAATTGACCTCAGATAGATGAAATAAACAAAATCATTGATTCCCTGGTAAAATTTAATTTTATATTTTCAATTTTTAATTGTTTTATAGGAAATAATCTTTTTTGTCTCCTCGATTTTTTTGAAATTTTCATTTTTTCCCTCTAGTATATTGATTTTATATCTTAAACTTATTAGCATTTTTCCTTCTCAGAAATTTTTGCATGGTTCAGAACTATAGAAAACTGCGCTTACTTTCTTTTTTCGTTCCGGCATAATTTTCTTTCCAGTAATCTTTACTATTTTTTAGCATATTATTAAAATAAATCTTCCCCTCTCTCTCTATTTTATATATTATTCACATTTCAGTCACCTTTTAGTTTATTTCTATAATCTGACATCATTAAAGATTTGCACTATGAGTCAAAATACAAGATTTCTCTCTTTATTTGATTTTTATTCTAAAAGTTAAAATGGTATGTAAACAATGAAGTTTTCCTAACATAGTTCTAATGCAAAAACCCTATTCAATAGATGGATAAATTAGAGAAGTATTTGTTACATGGAAATTGTTTTATTATTTTATTGTATTGTATTCTAGATAAACCAAGAACATAAATATTCATTAATAGCAAAATAAATAGTATTCTCATAACTTATATAAGGGATATTACATGCATGCTAACAGAGAAACGAAAATATCAACATATTCCTTATTTTTTTAATAATGGTGGACGCTTGGGTGACTATCCCTTTGCCACAACAAGGCTGGAAACTACTAATCATTTTTCGTTACCTAATGGGCACCTGTGAACCAAGCCACGATGGCGTGTTGCATTATCCACGCCATACCACCTCGTTTTCGTTTATAGGGTGGGTCACACTCATACATCATCTTAGATGAAAGGATGGAGGAATACAGAGAGAAAGTAACATCCACTCCAGAATGGGGATTCGAACATGGGATAGCTCAGCAGTCAGGTATGCTAATTACTCAGCCAACGGTCGTCCCGTTAAAAATATGATAAACTATGTAAATTTTATAAAAAGAAGAAAACTACGTTTGATGTCAACAAAAATATTATCATTTTATTAGTTAAATTTATTAATAGAATTTTTAATCTGTACAAAATGTTATATATTTTCCTTATATAATGTTCAAAAAATTTTATTTTAATATATTGTTTATCTTAAGCCAAGAGAGAAGAAACTAATTAAGAAATTAATCTTTATTTGAACAAAATATAAGCTATCTTGAATTTTGAGAATTAATAAGAAATTAAATAAGCTTATTAATGAAGAAAACTTCGTTTAAAAAAACGAATTAATTTAAGTTATAATTTAGTTATGTTGTTGAAGCTATTATAAAACTTTATTTAACTTTTTATTTAAAATAAGTGAAACTATTTCTTAGCAATGTGGTAATTATGATTTTTATAGCAATTAATATTTTACGTATGTATAAATTCATTATTTGTTGGAGTATGTACGTATTTGGACTATATACTCTATTTACTAGATAAAAAAAAACACAAACACATTCAAATAAGTTTAATTCTTGAAATGAGGGAACAAAAATAATGAAGCTGCATGTATTTCATTTAAATTACATTTGGAAATTTATTTTAGGTATTCTTACACTCTACAAAGTTTAGGCTACTATTAATTCATGTTATTGGATTAAAAACAAATTTTAATAGACAAAGTAATCATTATACACTACTGGCCATTAAAATTGCTACACCAGGAAGAAATGCTGATAACAAAATGATATTTATTGGACAAATATATTATACTAGAAATAGCAAGTGATTAAATTTTCAAAAAATTTGGCTGGATATATAAATCCTGAGAAATCAGTACCCAGAACAACCACCTCTGTGGCAGAAATAACAACAGTTATACGTCTGGGCATTGAGTCAAAAAGAGATTGGATTGCATGTACCTGTACAGATGCCCATGCAGCTTCAACACGATGCCACAGTTCATCAACCGTAGTGACTGGCGTTTGGTGACGAGCCAGTCGCTAGTCAAACTTTGACCAGACGTTTTCTATTGGTGAAAGATCTGGAGAACCTGCTGGCCAGGGCAACAGCCGAACATGTTCCGTGGCAAGGAAGGTCCGTACAATACCGGCAACATGCGGTCGGACATTATACTGCTGAAACGTAGGGTTTCGCAGGGCTCGAATAAAGGGTAGAGCCACGGGTCGTAACACACCAGAAATGTAACGTGCACTGTTAAAAGACCGTCAATGCGAACAAGAGGTGACCGAGACGTGTATCCAATGGCACCCCATACCATCACGCCAAGTGATGGGCCAGTATGACGATAACGAATGCACGATGCCAGTGTGCGTTCACCACGATGCCGCCAAACACGGATGCGACCATCATGATGCTGTACACAGAACCTGGATTCATCTGAAAAGATGACCTCTCGCCATTCATGCGCCCAGGTTCGTCGTTGCTCACACCATTGAAGGCGTTCTTGTCTACGACGCAGCGTCAAAGGAAGCCGCAGCCATGGTCTCCGAGCTGAGAGTCTATGCTGCTGCAAACGTCGTCGAACTGTTCGTGCAGACACTTGTTGTCTTACAAACGACCCCGTTTCTTGACTCACGGCTCGTGACGTGGTTGCACGATCCATTACGGCCATGCGGATAATATGCCTGTCTTCTCGGCTGATAGTGATAGGTGGCCGTTGAGATCTCACATGGCGTTCCGTATTACCGTCCTGAACCCATCGATTCCATATTCTGCTAACAGTCATTGGATCTCGATCGACGTGAGCAGCAATACTGCGATAAGATAAACCGCAATCCCGGTACGTTACAATTCGACCTTTATCAAGTCAGAAACGTGCTGGTACGCATTTCTCCTTTTTACACGAGGCATCACAAGAACTTTTCAACAGGCAACAACGTTCAAATGCAATTTGTGTAAGAAGAGCCGGCTGAACAATTTCCTCATTTAAACACAATGTAGATGTCGCTACTGGCACCTGCTTTGTCTGAATGCGCTGAAAAGCTAATCATTTACATATCACAGCACCTTCTTCCTTTCGTATAAATTTCACGTCTGTAGCATGTCGCCTTCTTGGTGTAGAAATCTTAATGGCCAGTAGTGTATTTGTGCATGTATATAATCAGTAGATAAAATCAGTAGGTGCCAGTGTTGACTTAATCCTCTACCATACGATTCGGGCATAGCATCAAACAGGCTTTAGATACATATTAAGGCTATAATAGTTATCTTTGGTCTATAGGATATATCTTTAAGTTTACTACCAGAGTTTGTCAAAGTTGATCTAGTGTAGCAAGGGGTGATGTATTTTGGAGCATTTGTTGCTTACATATAAACACGAAACACGTGTCTTATATTGGTAACAAATAAGGAGATAAAGCAGTGAAAAAGCCATTCAATCTGGTTGGGTTAGAAGAGCTTTTCATCATTTCGTGCTACATATGTGGTCTCGCATTATCTTGTTAGAATACTGCTAAAGGCAAATGTTGCAAGTATGGAAGGACAAAGGACCAAAAATCTCAGATTTGCATGGCTAGTTGTTCAGTGTTGCTCGAGCTTACTTCCCTGCTCCTCACCCAGAGTTTGTTTCTAAAACAGCTGGCTAAAACAGTTTGGAAAAAACAGCCGGCAAGTTATCCACGTTACTTAAAAGTAGTTATAAAGTTGGATACCCGTCAATATTTGATCTGCCATCTCCAGGATAGTTTTTCGGTTTACCGGCAATGGATTCTGGAGGCATGCCGACATAAAATCCAATGCTTTCCCAAATCATGATACCGTGTGCAGGCAGTGTATAGAATAAGAGCGTAGAAAGACAATTCAACAATGTTTCACTACAATGTCTGATGACACGAATCTGATTAGTGCTGCAGAGATAAGCGGAATCCGTCAGCTAAGACAGTGCCATTCCAATCCTTTTCTTAAGTCCATCATTCATTGCACCATTGGTGGCTCAAATGACGGTAAACAAAACTCTGAACACTTTGCCGGCGTTCTATTTATTTTTAAACGATGTCAAATGGCATGGGCAGGCCTTGATAGCTGCATAATAGAATAAATTTTAAGAGCTGTGGTTCATGATGAATCTGAGCAATTCCTCACTGCTATGCGCGAAATGTGATTATCATCACGTGTTGTGGTACAATGCGATTGTTCTGGTCGGTCAGCCGTTTTCTCTTACATCCAGAAATTACTGATCTGCATCACAGTTTCTTGGTTTCATTTAACAAAATCACCGATTTTTCTGTAAGATAATTACCATCCCCATAGACTAACATTTGCCCTTGATTGAACCCAAAAATATGCTCGAAAGAATTTCTATCACTTCAAAGATTCATAATTAAACAATTTGGGGAAATTAATTATTGTTATTAAATTGGAAACTTCTCTTGCATTTATATAGAGGTTTCCAGTGGAAATACAGATAGTAGTTTTTTATTTTTAAGTATAAGTAAAAATTAAGCTAGCCATGTTTCCTATCCATATGCATGCGAGGCCGAAATTAAATAAAATCAAAATACGTTTGTCAGCATATTTTAATTTATTTTAAATATAGAACACAAATTACTTATATTGAAGGAAATAAAAAGTCATGATCAAAAGAATAATACTTTTCAACTACACATAAGGCTTTTATTAAAATGAATATTACAACCTAAAATCTTTGAAGTATAAGAATGCCATGAATATAATGACACTAGCACATGAAAGGACTTCCAGCTTCTAGATTGAGTGTTCTTTTCCGTCACTGAAAAAAATAGAATCTTTTCTGCTTCAGTCCCAAAGATATATAATAAAGAAAAATTTTCCAAAAGCAACTACGTGCAATGTTGCAGATGAAAATGATACTGAATTTCTTATGCATTGACGAAAGCTGTATATTTAGTTCTTAATACTATTATGAAAATAATTTAATATTGGTTTTATCAATTTCTACTTTCCACATAATACAATAGTTGTACTTCTTTACTATTTTCAAAATTGTGTAATTAATGATTAATTATAAGAGTTCGAAAATATTATGCATAATTACATAGGAAAATTTCAGAAAATAATAGGTTCATAAATAATAAATAGTTTCCATCTACTTTCTCTTTGGTCTTTCATTAGCTTTATTTTCATTATCTTATCTCTCGTAGGAACCATTAAAAAAAATCCATCATTTAATTAAATGAATAGTTTGATTTTCCTTTTTTAGTTTTATAGGTAATTATTCGTTAATATATAGTGTATGGGATTATTGCTAATAACCACATCCAAGAGTAAAATATTGTATAGAAAAAAGCACAGAATTACTCCCATATTCTACTTTCCAGCAATTGCAACAATAATTAATCACATATTTTAATTAGATACTCTTAATGAAAAGTTATAGTTGTGGCACTACATATTTTTCTCCTAGAATGAAAGAATAAAGAACACCTTTTTGTTTAACAGTGTTTTAATTAATTTCCGAATTTTAGTGATTAAAGATATAAAAAATGTGCTTGGTTCTTTTTATTAAAAAATTCCAAAGATATAAATTGTGCTATTAGTTTATTTAAAATAATACTTTAGTTTGTTAAATAATAAATTATTTAAAATTAATACATCAATGCCAAGGATTTATCTTAGTTTGTTTTATTTTGATATTTATGAAAAAGTAATAATGAAAACTAAATTAATATATTTACTCTACCTTATTGCAAGCCCGAAACTGATAATTATTTTACATATATATTTTATTATATTTATCATAGTACGATTTAAACATTTTGAAAATTTTTTACTTTTGGTGTTTTATGTATAATTATTCAATAGAAAATTTCTAAATGAATAATCTATGAAATAAAGATTTGATTGATGTGCCTAACAAAATTCACGATGGTATAATGAAGAAATATATTTTCTAATCTGAATGGGATACTTATTTCAGTGTGATTTTAATAGGAAGTAAAATGTTTATCATGTTATCTAAGAAAACTTATTATATCTCATTGTAAAACATATTTTATAAAGTGAAGAATTGTAGGAGAAGAACGAGGAAAAGAGTAAAAGAATGAGGAATAGAGAGGATCATTTATTATTTATCATTGGTGTTTCAATAATTAGTTTCATATAATACAGTGCTTGAAAACAAATGGAAAAAAATAAGGAAAATAAAATTCTCCATATTTTTGTAGATTAAATGAAGATTTATTTTAGGTCTGTGATTTTGCTGTTATTATTTCATTTATATTCTTTTTTCATTTCCTTAATGATGATGTTTAAATTTTTCATATATAAGCTTTAGCTAAATTTAATTGACTCCTAGAAAATGTTTAAATTGCCAATTTGAATTAATCTTTCATGCCTAATATTGAATGCATAGTTTGTTTTCATTTTATTGGAAGTCATTTTATATACGATGCTTACAATTATCTGGTTAAACCTCAAGATCATGAAGAAATTGCTGCAAAGAGAGTCATTACGTGATTTTCAAGTTTAATATCAAATTCAATGTTTTGAATTCTTTTTTAATTTAAAATTTTCCTTATTATATATTTAAGTCATTTATATTTATTTGGAACCACCATGGAATTTTATGAATACTTTAGGAACATTTATGATTGTTTTTAAATTAATTTTCTTTCAAATGTTATGTCGCATGAGTACAGATTTATTTATTCTCAAGTGAAATTCATTATTAAAAATTAGTGATAAGTGTAGAAATTGATATAAAGCGTGATTTACATTTTCAAGAGCTTTATTCATTTCAATTACATCATATACATTAAAATGACGAAATGTATTGAGCGTGAGTCAATGATATTACAGCTTATAATAAAAATTTACTTACGAATAAAATTATACATGATATGTAAAACGTGTTACTTTGGAGGTGTAAAAATGTAAAATTACAGCATTGAATTTATAGTACTCATATTGATTTTTGAAAACGTCTTACTCTTATTGTTTTTAATCAAAAACTATTAAATAATGAGAAATAATGTTTACTTTTACATATTATACATTAATTTGAAATATATCTTGTATAATTTAAGTTTATTAAGTTATTTATTGAAATATATCTTGTATAGTTTAAGTTTAAGTTATAATTTAAGTTTATTTCTGTTATGATAGTTTGATATAACAAATTAACTTGTATATATTCAGTAAACACCAATAAAACAATAAGATAAGAGAAGTTCTTTTTCTGTTATTAGAGCATAATCTCAGAAAAAGCACATTGATTATGAAAATAAAGCAATTTAATGGGGTTAAATATTATATTTTCTCAGTAAAATGTTGATTATGCTTAAAGTGACTGTTAGTTGATAAAGACCTAATTTATAATTACTTGAAATTAAATATTTGTTACTTCAATGATTTATTAAATTGATAAAACTATAAATTTAATGTTAATGTTTAATTACAAAGTAAGATGCTAATGTGTATGTGTGTCTTGTTTTAATAATCAGCTGATAAACCTCTGTAATATTTTGCAATCTTTGAAAGAATTCTCAAGAGTTCGAGTATTTAAAAACCTTAATTTGTATACACGTTTTTTCATTAACTCTATTGTAAACGAATAAATAGTTCCTGACTTATAATACTATGAAAGAATTTTATAATTTTCTAATTATATTTGAAAATCAAAATGATAGATTTATCTTCTGGATATTAAAATTAACAAGCATGTAAATTTATCTAAATTTATTTAAAATGAATGAAATAAATATTTGGAAAACGTAAAATTTTACTTTGGAAAAAGTTACTATAACTTTAGTTATTAATCTAAATAATAAGGATCTAAAAATCAATTACTTTGAAAAGAAATATTTATTTTAAAAACTTATAATGACGTAAAAACAACTTTCTTTAAGAAAATGATAATATTTCTTTAACAAGTATAATAGAAATAAATTGATAATTTATATTAATTATCAATTTATTTCTAAATATTTGATAATTAATATAAATTAATTTGATTTTTATAATGAAATATATAAAACATTCAAAAATAATTGAAAAACATGTGGATTAACATTAAGAAAAAATAATTAGCATATTTAGCAGAGAAGGTTATCTTATTAATTATCTCAGATAGTTGTTTCTTTCTTATTATATACATTAACAAAGTTAATCCAATTTATCCAAAAAAATCACGTAATATTAATGAGATGCATTTTGTCCTTTATATTAGTCATCAAAATGAAACCATAAAATATATGTATTAAAAGCATTGTAAAAACCTTTTAGATTCACAACTGATTTTTTTAATTCTAAACGTCTAAAGAAAAAAGATTGTTTTTTTGCACAAATTATATTTTACAAAAAAATTAAATATTTTCGAATTAGTAACAAAAAGTAAAAAGGAAATTTTCGGCTTAAGATTTAAATATATACTACTGAAAAAAATAATTTTAAATTAACAAAATACTTGATTCAAATTTGTATACATGAATACCTGAAATGTAGAAATTTTTCAGGTATTCATTTTTTCAAATGTTAATTTTTTCCCCAATAGAATTATAAAATAATAAATAAAATATAGGAATTTTTAACATTAATATTTCAAAAGAATTAACAGACAAGGAAAAATTCAACTTTCTCAAAATTGGACTGAAAAATTAATAGTTATTCTTTGCGATCAATTGAAATGTTTTAATAAATATTGTTTAATCACTTTTATTGTTCTGATACACATTTAACTTTATTGTATTTCGTAACACAAAATATTTATTAAGATAACTGTGAATTCCTTATTCTTGAAAATAATATTGTGAGGAATTCTGAACAATTTAAATATTCTATTCTGAATTATAAAAAATAATTTATTTAATCTGTATTATAAAGTATACCAAACCATACGATTCTGCTTATTAAACTTATCTACTTGAGATAGTTTATTTATAAATCAAATCAACTTACTTAATCATGTTTATATATAAATCAATATTTTTTCCTGTAAGAATCAGGTGTACTGGGAACTTAATAAGCTATGGTCTAAATGTGAAGCTTCCTACTAGATTGGTGACGACATTCAAATGATGCAACTGGCAATTTCAGAGCCATAAGAGAGCTGAAAAAAGTGCATTTTTCTTGCTAGAAAAATACTAGATACAGCAGAAGATTGTTATTCTATATTAGACTATATACATTTATGTTAGCTAAGCTAGGTTTTTTTGTAGGTGTAATATAAGAATTCTTAGTAAGGTGGGTCCAGTGAGGTTTTAAAATCATCTCTTCATTGTAGAATAAGGTTATGAGATAGTTTACTATATTTACTAATTTCAGTTTGCTGAAATATTCAATTCGAGCATGTTGTAATAATTTAATCTATCTTAAAATATTTTCTAAATGAAAATCTGAAATAATTTTAAAATCTTAGTAGGAATTTTTAATATTAATATTTCAAAATAGTTAACAGACAAGGGAAAATTCAACTTACTCAAAATTTGACTTGAAAATTAATAGTTGCTCCTTGCGATCAATTGAAATGTTTAAATAAATGTTGTTTAATCACTTTTATTGTTCTGATATACATTTAACTTAATTGTATTTCGTAACACAGAATCTTTATTAAGATAACTGTGAATTCATTATTCTTGAAAATAATATTGTGAGGAATTCTGAAAAATTTAAATATTCTATTCTGATTTATATTATAGTATAGACTTACTCTATTCAAGATATAAAATATATGGAACATACTTTTTGTATAGATCAAAGGGCTTAATGATTAATTAAATTTATGGAACTCGATGTTTTATATTTTGTAAAAGATTCTTCAGTTCCAGTTTTATACTAACATAAGGGAAAAAATGCTACAGCAATTATATAAAATCAGGGACATTTTATATAATAACCCTTTAACAACAAGCTATTTGAAGTAAATGAGTTTATGAAAATATTATGAAAATTGCCGTGCATGTATATTTAATGTACTGTTTAATAAATAAACGAAATAAATATGGAACAAAATTAAATAATGTTAAGATTAAGTTTGATATGTAGAAGTTTTGACAAATAGATTGTCATAACAAATTGTTTTTTGTATTAGAAATAATTGGTCTGATCAAAATTATAGCAATTTGCTTTACTTTATTTACTTCTTCAATGATTACTTTTGTGCACGAGGATTAATTTAACCACAACGTAAGGATGAAGAAAATGCTGATCTTCTGCCATTGTTCATACTCGAAGTGGGAATCGAACCAACAATTGAAAATTTTGGTGTATGTATATCTAATGAGCCGTTTAATTAATAAATGAAATAAACTAGCTCCAAGAATTAAAAGTATGGAACAAAATTAAATAATTTTAAAAATGAATTTGATGTGTAGAAGTTTTGATAAGTAGATTATAATAACAAATTATTTTATGTATTAGAAATAATTGGTCTGATCAAAACTATAGCAATTTGTTTTACTTTATTTACTTCATCAATGATTACTTTTATGCACGAGGGTTAATTTATCCCTACCGTAAATATGAAGAAAACGCTGATCTCCTGCAATTGTTCATACTCGAAGTGGGAATCGAACCTACATATTACGGAACTGAAAGAAAACACTAACCACTCGGCTGCAGTGCTGGTGTTTGAAAACAAATAAGGTACTTTCGAAGAATAAGTTGTAATTTCATTTGATAAGTTTTTTATTTCTTTTTATCACAATATGAATAAATCCATTTTTTTCAACAATTATAAATATTTTTGTATAGAATATTTTAAATGCAGCTGTTGTTTTCAGTTATATTTATCATTTCATATTTCTTATTATTGTTGATTATGACTTTTATTTTGGATTCACATTTTGCCATACTTTATAAATTTTATTGTTTTCAGCTATACGTTGGAGAAAGACATCGAAGTTACTTAGACTAAATAATGATGTGTTTCAATTCAAGAATTTGCTACTTTTCAAACATTTTTCAAATAATAATAATGTTATCAGAAAAGTAGTCAAATTATAGAATAATCATTTATTTTTTAATTTGTGTGACATTTGTGAATGAACTATTTGCGAAGTTTGTCATAAGTCTATATAAAGTAGATATTGTTGGATCTTAATTATTTTTAGCAGAAGGAGATTTGGGTAATACGTAAGAAATTATAAGAAATAATAATCATTGGACATTTGTTAAATTGAATTAGAAATAGCTGTGGGAAATAATGATGTTTTCTAAAGTAAAATAAACGAAGGTTGAAACTTTAAAATAAAAAAAAATGATGTTTAGCGTAATGAGATAAATCAATTTAAACTTCCTTTGTTTTCACTGTAGAATTACAAAGGTCTAAAAAACGGTGTTGGTGTTTCATAAACACGGCTAAGACGAAAATCAAATGAAGTAAATTATTTACGAAATTTTGTTTTCTCTTACAGTAAATTGTACACGAAATTTTATGAATTGCATTTGATGAACAAACTTTATTGTAAATTAAGTAGGAAAAATTAGGACTTCAAATAATTCCTCTTCCAAAAAATTTTTTTTTACTGATATTGAAAATAATAATGAAAAATATTAAAGTAAAAACTCATTTATATAATTAACTTGCAGATAAAACTGAAACGCAAGAATTTTTACACGAAAAAAAAAAATAAATAAAAAATGAATAAATAAAGCAAAAAATAAGTTTCAAGCGAATCACTTACAAATACTCATATTAATGTTTTTAAAATTCATGAAATAATTCTCTTTTAAGGAGTACTTATTAATAAGTGGAACTGTCTGTAACACGAACAATAATTTTATTTTTCCATCAAAGAAAAAGGTCCTTGAGAAATGTAAATTTTCTATTTGTCGTTACTAGGTTTTAATGTCGTTATTCATACAATTAGCAATTATTTCACATTCAAGTCTAAGATGATTAGTTTAAGTAGCCTCAATTTCAAAACTACTAATTAGTTGATAATTAAATGATTGAAATATTGTTTTCTTACCGAAATATATTACTGAACACATTTTTAAATGTTTTTAAATTACTGCAAACACAAAGTTTAAACTATTGAAGTTTCAATAAATAATTAATAGCAATGTGTTACGGAAAGCAGTAAAACATTATTAATACATTCTTACAAGACTTTGTAAAAAGCATTGGGAATTGGTTATCTATTGTTTCTTAATTCATATATTATAATCTATCTATCTATTATAAAATTTATAATCAAATATTAGAAGGAGAATCATGCATTTAAAATACAATGAAAATACCAAATGGTGAATAATAGTTTAATCATAAAGTTAAATATTAGATGGAAAATAATACATTGGAAATACCAAATGGGAAACAATACGAAATATAGCAAATAGTTGTGAAAATGTTTAATATATATCTTAAAATTTCAAAAAAAATAAATAAAACAACAATACATTGAATATAATATATTGAAAATACTAAATATAGTAAATAGTTGGAAAAATGCTTAAAATTTCAAAGAAAAATATAAGATGGAATGAAGTACTAACATGGCCAGCTTCGTCAAGGGGTGTTGACCACATTGGCATAAAGTATGGCTTTTCTGCTCTGGCCCAAGACATAGTCTTAGAGAAGACAGTACACTCCAAAGACATACCAAAAGATCAAACCAAAATATCAAACCAGAATAAAAGAAGTAAAATTTAATATAAAATATATAAGCCAAAATCCATTGGTGCTAAAATACATTTAATTTGTAATAACCAAATTAAAACCAGATCTAAGTCCATATCCAAATACAAGTCCAAATCTCCAATCTTTCCATTTCTATATCTAATCTGTCATTATATATATATATATATATATATATATATATATATATATATATATATATATATATATATATATATATATATATATATATATATATATATAATGTTGTTATTTGTTATTTATTACATTTGGACAACCCAAACGTGATTTGCTGGGTTATGCGAATATATTTATATTTTGATAATAAGTTCCCTATGCGAATTTAATTCAACAGCGAGCGTTTTTCGTTTAAACACAGCTCTACAAAGGTGAAAGTTCGACTTTCCTTTTCAAATCCTCCGATAGAAGGATCCATTCCGTTAATTTTGTCACTGAACGGAAGGGAGAAAAAATTTTCTTCAGACCGTTGCACCCATGGTAACTTCTCAATGACCGACCAGAAGACTTTGATTCCTCAGATTTATCGAGCACATATATCGCATGTACACGATGGGGTTTTGGCAGCATTGGGAATCGAAACCCCCTTCCGGATCCGATGTCCTAACCACTAGGCTAGCATGGCTTTATAGTATTTATGTATGCATATATATATATATATATATATATATATATATATATATATATATATATATATATATATATATACATATGTATATATATATACATATATATACATATATATATATATATATATATATATATATATATATATATATATATATATATATATATATATATATATATATATATATATATATATATATATATATATATATATATATATATATATATATATATATATATATATATATATATATATATATATATATATATATATTCATGTGATATCAAAGTAGATATGTAGTTTCTTAGTTAAAACAGGAAATATGAATCGAATAAAATATAAAATATTTTTTCCATAAACAGGCGGATTTTATAACCAAACACTTAAAACTAAATATATGTGATAAGGGAGGAAAAATATTCCTCGTAATATTAACCTGAAGTTACATAAAAATGTAATATTTTGTATACAGTTGCTTAAGGAGTTTAAAACAAACAGATAAAAAATACTTTTCGTGCAAAAGAAACTACGTGTTATCATTTTGTTTCCTGATAGAAAATATTCTATCGTGGAAGAGGCTTATATAAGTTATTGAAAATTGTAAAACAAAAATACTTAATAAATTGTCTAAAAATTTGATTTTTAAATTTATGAAATGTAAGAAGAAAATAAAAAATAAACATGTACTTCAAAATACTTTATAATTACTATTTTTAATTAACTGAGGAACGTCAAAATAAAACAATCTTTACGTTCTTTTTAAGAATTTTCGGACAAAAGACTAAATATAATTACACAAAAATTTGAACAAAACACTAAATATAAAAATGTGTCCTTAACTATTCCCATCTCTAAGTTATAGTTTTAAAATAATAAAATAATATTTTATAAAAAATGACTTAAAATATATTTAATCAAATAATAGATTAATTAAGTTCAAAACAAGCATTGAAACAAACTGAACAAGTCAAATTTATTCAGTTGAGTTTAGATAACATATATTTATATTTCTTATTCATGCAACTTTAAAGGGAAAATATTGATAATAAAGTTTCCTAAGTAACAAGCAATATTTAATATTTTTTACTTTTATATATAAATTTATCACATTGTGTGATATTATAAAAACTGTAACAAAAAACAATACAGAATTCAATAATTCTCTCTCTCTAATAGATATTTATTTATAAATTAAATTACAAAAACTCATAAAAAGAATTCATCATTAATTTTTAAATTTAATAGAAAACAATTGTATAATATATACATTGAAACATGTGTATAATATAATTAATAATATATTTATTTTAATACTTATAAATTACAACCACTGCTGTTAACATAATTGATTACTGGTATCCATATTTGCTATGCAAACATTGTTATACCTAATTAGGATAACGCATATTTTAGAATAAATACATAAAATGATGCTATAGGTATCCGTTTATAGGGTAGGCAACCATTCACAACCCATTCATACAAGGAAAGGTCAGAGACTGGTGACAGAGAAATGCCCTAACCGGGATTCATGGAATCAAATAATGTTTAATAGAGTGCCTGGATTAAAACTCCTACCTCTAGTCTGTGAATTTTTTAGTGTGCACAATGTTTTAATTTCTTCCTTTTATTAAAACAGAAAGAAAGCGAAGGAAACAACTTTTCTTTTTCTTTTCTTTCATTTGTTTTTAATTTCCATTAAGATTGAGAAGGTTTAAAGAAATTTTGCATATATAATAATTTTTTTGTTATATATATATATATATATATATATATATATATTGCTTATAATTATTTTGTAAAAGAAATGAAAAGAAAGAAGATGCATTATTCTTAATAATTCAGGAGTTAATGTCAAGATTCTCATGTTAAACGGTTTTGCGTTTGGTTTTCCTTTCAGTTTGGTTTCCATGAGCGGTCTCCGATTTCAAACAGTGTCTGTGGAAAAATGGCTACCTTTATGGCTTGGGAAGTTCTGCCAATCAGAAACTAGCTTCTGCCCTTGCTCCTCTTCTCCTTCCCCGTAATAGCTCTAATAAGTCCGCCCCTTTTGTTTTCTCCTCCTTAGTTTTTTATTTTTTGTTTACATACCTTTTAACATTGTTTTTGATCTTTTCCTAGTAATGTAGTCATGGATATCATATTACGAAAGCTTCGCTATTTCTTCATTTGGGTGTGTTTTGATGTTTTCGTAGAATTTATTTGCATGTTTTGACAGGTGTTTAATTAGTGTGTTTAATACTGTTTCGTCTCTAATTTTTATTACTAATGTACCATGGTATGTTTGTGATGAGTTTGAGGATAATGTTTTGCAATACTTCTATTTCATAAAAATTAGTTTTTGCATTTGTTCCGAAAACTCCTGATCCATACATTAGAATCGATCTCAGGATGGTAGTATAGATAAGTTTATATTTTTGAAGTTTAATTTAGAGTATCTTCCTAGGAGGGATTATAATTTTGTTTTCATGGCAATGAATTTTTGTCTAATTTTTGTCCATATGTAAAGTCTGTGTCTCTCTCCTAACCATGGAAACCTCCTAAATATTCAACTTTGGGTTTCCAGTTAATTTTCTGGTTTTGAATTTGGATTCCTTTTAAAAGTTTACTTGAGTTGGAAAAAATAATGGCTTGTGTTTTGTCTACAATTAATGAAAGCTTCCATTGGGTGAATCCTTTAACAATTAGATGTATATATTAATTTAGATTTTCAATAAGGAAGTTATTTAATTGATTTCTTCCAGGTATGGCTGTACCATTTGCAATGAATGCTATTGTATTCTGATTTATTTTCGGTATGTCATTCATATAGAGTAGGAACATAACTTCGCCAAGTTTGCTTCCTCGTGGTATGCCAATTAAGGTATATTTTGTAAAAGCAATTTCATTTTTAATTTCAATTATACAATTTCTTTCAGTTAAATACGATTTAATTAAGTTGATTAGGTAAATTGGAAGCTTGACACTGAGCTGTTTATATATCAGCACTTCCATTCATACTATATCAAAGGCCACTTCCATAATTCTAGCTGCTGTGGTTTGGCCATGAATGAAACATTCATGTATGAATACTATTATTCCCAGTATTTGATGTATTGTAGAGTGTTTTGTCCTGAAACAAAATTGTTCATTTATAATGATTTTGTGTATGCCATGAAAATATTTAATTAGATTTAAAATTTTCTCTTCTGAATTTTGTTAACATTGAAAAAGACTGATTGGGAAGTAATTTTCTGGTTTATTGAATTTTTTTTTCTTTGTTTTGGGATGAGTCTGATTACTGCTGCTTTCCATGTTTTTTGGGAAGTAGTGAACTGGGATTCCAACCCAGGACCTCCCTCTTCCCAGTCGGGCACTATGACCACCAGACTAGATGGGCGGCGAATGATATCTAACATTATTTTATTACATGTTTGTTAAATAAAGTTTGAATTATTACTTTCCTTTTATATTTGGGATTTTAAAATTAAAAATTCAAATGCAATTTAGGCATCAGATATTTACACTTTCTAAATGCATTTAAACACATTTTAAATAATAAAAAAAAACATAAGAAGAAACGGGTTGCTATCCACAGTTAGGAGTTAACATTTTGAATGAAATTTTTCCGGATTAGAGCTTTAATAAAACAATGGGAAGCATATTACTATTGTTTCTACTTCTTGCGTTCACATTCGTAAGAAACGAGAAATGATTTTGAATTTTTGGGTTCTTCTCTCTTTAAATAATATGTCTTATTAGCTATGAAGAAAGAAAAGCATGTCGGATATATTAATATTTTTTACTCCTTAGTTGTGTTTAGATAGCCATTAAGTCGTATTAAATATGTAAATGTTTTCATTTATTTAACGAATTAAACTGTTTATTTATGTAGAATACAAAAATATAAAAAAAATTTATGTTAAAAAATTTACATTTTATTATTCTTTCTAAATATAGATAAGGGAATAGACTATTAAAATTCTAGAAGTTTCAGACTTAGGTTATATAAGTTTAGAATAAGCCTCAAAAAAGTTTTCTAAATAATACTAATCTTTTAAATGCATACATCGCGAAATATCAGAAATGACCTGCATTTTTTATTCGTTTGTAAAATTTAATTTAGAAACGAATAAAAAACGCAGGTCATTTGTTAAAAACTGAATGAACAAATCGTTGATATATACCCAGATAAAGCTATAAGAGCACATGTTATCAAATTTATATATGAAATATAATAATAATCTGAAAATCGAGTCTTCCTATGATTGTATTTACAAAGAAGCATTTTTATTTACATTTAAAAAAACCACATTTTTAGACTAAATTGAACAAATAATTAGGAGTGACAAGCATAAGTAAAATGAAAAGAATTTAAGATTATATATTCCACTTATCTAGTAATATATCGAAATGGACATTCAGTAAATAACTTTAAAATATGATAAATTGTTCACATATATTAAAGAATATTTTAACTTATATCATACTATTTATACAAACATTATATTCAGATCTTTACATATTATACATTTTAATGAACTTGGAGTTTAATAATTTATAGTCAGTTTATGGTTATCTGCTAATATTAATAAATCACCTTCAAATTATTCACAACCTGTCTCAAATTGTTAATTTGTTAATGTAAACAATACGCAGTCATAATAAAGTTATGAGGTCTAATGGAGTTGCGATAACATTCAGCTGCATTTTCCATTAAATTGTTTTCTGTTTTCTTCTTTCGCTTAATGTAGATTGAAGTTATTATTATTTTAAATAAATTTAGAGTTTATTGATATTTTAATACCATCATGTCAGAAAATTTATGCCAAATATAAGTTAATAACTATCACAAAATATCAAGATTTCTTCATTTCTTCAATTTTAAGTATTTTAATCTGAGTATCAATCACTTCAATGAAAGAGAGAAATATAGTTTATTTAAGAATTATTTTAAAGAAAATTTTTTGTTAAAATAAATCCTGGTAATTAGAATCAAAATATTTCATAATATTTCGTACAGTCAATTAAAAAAAAATAAATATAAGTTAATTGGCGTTGTGTGAAACAACATAACTAAAACTTGGGAAAATAGATGTTAATATTTTTATTGCCACTTTAAGAGTTTTTCCTTTCAAAATATGCTGTTATAAAGTGAAGGAAAGGATGTCATAAAAGAAAAAACAATGAGACATGTAATAACAAAATAAATTTTTCCTTTCGGAATGATTGGGTGGTCTTCAGAAAATTTCAATAAAGTTTGTGTTTTATGATATCTTTTATTTGTAAATCTGACCAGTCAGGATTGAGGGGAAGTGATTTCAGACTTCTCGCGTATAAGTATAGGAGGTATTATAGATGTTTGGAAAGCCAATGGTGTAAATAGGAGGAGACAAGATGAGAATTATGAAAAAGTAAAAACTGCATCTAAGAAAGGAGAAAACTGAAAAAAAAGGAGTCCACGATTGCAGTGTGGGTCTCCATTGGGCAGAATGAGATTAGCTAAAAGATCGAAGTGGTAAACGGAGTACAACTGCCCTGTCCAGTAGCAGCCCTGTCTCGACTTTCCTGTATGGAGCTGCAGATGTCCGACAAATAGATGAGGATAAAAAGGTAAGAAATTACGAAGAAGAATCACACATTCTGATGAGAGATATCAAAGAAAAAAAGAGAGAGCTTATGAGGAAAGAGTAAGACAAGTGAGATGTCGAAATATCTGCGGATGGAAATGGAACGTGAAGATGTTGAGTAGAGGATGGGAAGTGAAAGAAAAAAGAGAATCATTCGGAGACAGGATATTATTCAATTTTACTTTTTTTACTTCAGCAAAACATTAATCCTGTTGTTTCCAACCTGTGGGGAGTGCCCCCCAGGCGGGCGCGAGACAGTTGCAAGGGGGGCATGCAGCTGTTTCTAAAATATCATTTTCAAATACGAACCAAAAAATCGAATAGGTGTCAAAAAGTTAATCAGCAGTGTACATAATCCACAATCCTCGCCACGAATTTTTCAGGTACAAATGCTTAAACATCCCATCCATATTCTTCTTGGAACGAAATATCTCGCTTTCGCGTTTGGAGCCGAGCACCGGTGGGGCGTAGAATGAAAAGATAAGCACTCGCAACATCCCGGGTATTCTCGTGCTTACTCGCACCAAACTTCAGTAAACAGATACATCTGTTTGTTTCTGTTTTCTATGAACAGAATTAGCTCGTTAGTAGTGCTCGCGATAACCACGTTGATATATACAGGGCCGGCCCCAGGGTAGGCCGATCCGGGTGGCCGTCTGGAGCGCAATGATCTAGGGGCGCTAAAATCATGGCAAATGAAAATAAACTGTTAAAAAAAATTAAGTTACAGGCTTTTATAAAATGCACTAAAAAGTAATTTTTAATAATGAATATTTTTTTTATCATTCTGATATCATATCAATAAATTATTTTTCATAATATTGCGTTGTCATCGGACCCTTATATTGTAAGTATACCAAATATCATTGAAATTGGTTCACGGGAATTTTCAGAAAAAGGCGTTGCAAGATTTGACTGATAGTTTTGATTTTGATTTTTGGTTTCGAAACCAAGCGAAACAAGATCTACATATAAAAAGGAAGTAGACTTAAAACAATACATTATTTGCCACTAATTAAAAACAATGCATTATTTGCCACAGGGGGGCGCACCAATTTTTTTAAAGGGGGGCGTTGGTACGAAAAGGTTGGAAACCACTGCGTTAATCACACAAATAATAATTCACGATAGAGAACACCTAAGCTTTGCATTTATATAATTATATTGATTCTTTTTAGGAAAAAGACATTTCCTTTTCATTTATCTTTTATACTCTAAAGGTTTAATTTATAAATATTCTTTTAAAAATTATGTAAATAGTGTAAATCAGAACACCCATTTTTTAACGGTTTATAATGATTGTTATTTGACTAAGTTTCATCAAAATCTTTAACGATAATTTTTTTAAATTTTTTATTCTTAAATAAAAGCATTTACAATGCACATTTTAAATAATTCTTATCATATGAGTATCATAAATACCTTGTGTTATTGTTTTACCTTGATTTAATACAAATAGTTTATTTACAAATATCACATTCAGGAATACTGAAAATTCCCTATTTCGTGTATAGTTTTCCAAAATTTAAATCACTGTAATGAGACAGCACAGATATTTTATAATTAATTCTTCTTTAAGAATTGCATTAGATAAAATTATTTTTTTCGATGTTTTAACAGTAAAGAAAATATACAATTTTAAAATATCAATTGATTCTCATTGAAAAGTACAATTTTCAATATAAGTTAACGTTTGTCATAACTGCCATTTATGGTACAAATAATAACCAGATTTTTTGCAATGAATAGAAAGAAATTGGAATCTAAAAGTTCCTGAAAAGGCGAAAGTGGAGAATATTTATCCTTTCAAATCGTAATAATGAAGTACAATTTTTGAAAAGAAATCATTTTGGCATATTTTCAATTCAAAAGGTTATTAATTTTCTGTTTTAAAATATATCTGAAGAACTTATAAGGCTTAATCTCATTAAAAATGATAAACAATTTGCTTAGCATCTCTTATTTTTAAAGCGAACATACCTTAAATTAGCATTTTTATATTAAAGAAAAATATTGACGAATAACTCTAAAATTTATGAATTTATGTTTCATATAAACACACACGCATGATAAATGCTGAATGCGAAAGATATTCATTATTTTTCTTTTGAATATAATTAAAGATACGATGATAAATTGCTATATATATATATATATATATATATATATATATATATATATATATATATATATATATATATATATATATATATATATATATATATATATATATACAAAAATCTATTATAAAATAATAGATTTTATAATAGATTTTTTGTTTTATATATATATATATATATATATATATATAATTATAAAGGTATAAACATTTTCAAATTTTATTAAAAAAACAAATTTAGATTTTTTATCTTAATATTTATATTAAACATCTAAATTATTATATAATAGCGAAAAAAAAAGCATTTTGTGCAATAGAGTATTTGTTAAAGTAACAAGTAAGTTATTAGCAATCTAAATTGATGTTCTCATTATACAAGGAATATTTTGATATTCCTTTTGAAGCTTATTCCTAAAGTCTAATGCAATTCACTCATATATCTTTTTCCTAATTTCGAACACGGTTAAGTTACGAAGTAGATCCTGAAGCTATCACCCTCGTATGCTTTACTATTTCAGAATAATATTTTAGGAAGAGAGCTTCAGATAAACTTTATTTTCATGAGGTGTGTATAAATCAGCATGCTCGAGCAAATTCGAGAATATTTGACTCATTTTCAGGCATGGAACATAAAATGAATTTTTCAGCAAATTTAGCTTTGGAAAATGATAAACACTTATCAGTGTGTAAGATACGTAATGTTGTAATCTTCTGTTAACATATGATGGCACACAATACCCGCTCTGCTTCACCGTTATCTGCACACCATGCCATTAAAGGGAAAAAGCTATAATGTGCACATCATATTTAACATGATTAGGTAAATTGAGATGATAGTCTTAGAGTGGGTCCCGCATAAAATTTGTTATCAGCAAGATACGAATTTAGACTTTCTCTATTGGCTTGTTAATTGCCATATATTCCTAAACGTATTCAAATTCGATTATCATAGTTAAATATCGTCAGTATTTTCATTATACCCAAACTTTTAATATATACGTATATATATACACTACTGTAGTAGTGTATAAATGTACACTATATATGTATATTTTGAAATTTTAATCACTTGTTATTTCTAGTATAATATATTTGTCCAATAAATATAATTTTGTTATCTGCATTTCTTCCTGGTGCAGCAATTTTAATGGCCAGTAGTGTATATATATACACTACTGGAGTATATTTATCAGTACCCAGAACAACCGCCTGTGGCAGTAATAATAGCAGTTATACGCCTGGGCATCGAGTCAAACAGAGATTGGATTGCATGTACAGGTACAGATGCCCATGCAGCTTCAACACGATGCCACAGTTCATCAACCGTAGTGACTGGCGTTTGGTGACGAGCCAGTCGCTAGTCAAACTTTGACCAGACGTTTTCTATTGGTGAAAGATCTGGAGAACCTGCTGGCCAGGGCAACAGCCGAACATGTTCCGTGGCAAGGAAGGTCCGTACAATACCGGCAACATGCGGTCGGACATTATACTGCTGAAACGTAGGGTTTCGCAGGGCTCGAATAAAGGGTAGAGCCACGGGTCGTAACACACCAGAAATGTAACGTGCACTGTTCAAAGCACCGTCCATGCGAACAAGAGGTGACCGAGACGTGTATCCAATGGCACCCCATGCCATCACGTCAGGTGATGGGCCAGTATGACGATGAAGAATGCTCGCTGCTAGTGTGCGTTCACCGCGATGCCGCCAAACACGGATGCGACCATCATGATGCTGTACACAGAACCTGGATTCATCTGAAAAGAGGACGTCTCACCATTCGTGTGCCCAGGTTCATCGTTGATCACACCATTGAAGTTGCTCTTGTCTATGATACAGCGTCAAGGGAAGCCGAAGCCATGGTCTCCGAGCTGAGAGTTCATGCTGCTGCAAACGTCGTCGAACTGTTCGTGCAGACACTTGTTGTCTTCCAAACGACCCCGTTTCTTGACTCACGGCTCGTGACGTGGTTGCACGATCCATTACGGCCATGCGGATAATATGACTGTTTTCTCGGCTGCTATTGATAGGTGGCCGTTGAGATCCCGCATGGCGTTTCGTATTACCGTCTTGAATCCATCGATTCCATATTTTGCTAACAGTCATTGGATCTCGACCGACGTGAGCAGCAATACTGCGATAAGATAAATCGCAATCCCGGTATGCTAGAATTCGACCTTTATCAAAGTCAGAAAAGTGCTGGTACGCATTTCTCCTTTTTACACGAGGCATCACAACAACTTTTCACCAGACAATAACGTTCCAATGCAATTTGTGTATGAGGAACCGACAGAACAATTTCCTCATGTAGGTGTCTCTACTGGCCCCTGCTTTGTCTGAATGCGCTGAAAAGCTAATCATTTGCATATCACAGCACCTTCATCCTTTCGTATAAATTATATATATATATATATATATATATATATATATATATATATATATATATAGTATATATATATATATATATATATATATATATATATATATATATATATATATATATATATATATATATATAGATAGATATATATAGATTTATAAATATATATATATAGATATATATATATATATATATATATATATATATATATATATATATATATATATATATATATAGATAGATATATATATATTTATATATATATATATATAGATATATATATATATATATATATATATATATATATATATATATATATATTAATAATAAAGTTTATTTATATTATTAACAATAAATACATATATTAGGTGAATTTAGTTATTCAATCATTTATACATGGTTTCGCTATTTCTCCATTTTCAACGGATAGAATATTATTTGGAAATAAAATGGAATTTCTAGCTTCATTATAATAAATAATTTAAGTAACTATAATTTCTTATATAGATATTTTAGCTTAAGGCTATATAAAATATAACTTTTATTTATGATGCCGATTATTTTTTTCATATAAATTTTATCAAGTGATGTTATTTTATTAAAAATTACTTAATGTTATTATGATTAATTAATGATATTTATTAATAATATTTAACACATTTAATCCATTTGTAATTTATTTATAATTATTGTTTTGCATTTATTCTGCTAATTCTCTCAAGCTTTCTAACTTGTTTTTTTAACTAAAATGTTGTTTTTTTTATTGTGACGAAGAATATTAAAAGTGGTTATAAATAAGGTTTCTATTCACTTTTTGAAAAAAAAAATCAATAAGTGTTTAATTTTTGAAGGTGATTGTTTACTTTCCGAATTTGAGATCCAAAGAAAACTGTAGGCGTTTACTTTTATGTAGGTATAACAGAAATGATATGAGTTCGTTTTTATTGAGTGCAGACTTTAGGTAAATTTTGATCTTAAATGTATTCCCTGCAATTCCCATAGGAACTAGCTAAAGCGTGCAAAAAGTGACTGGAACAACAACAACAAAACTGAAGGTGTTTAAATAATTTTTATGAATTTTTTATTCTGCCTTTTCTTAACACTTTAATTTTCTGTTTTTATTTTGATAATTTTTTATTATATGACAAAACACAGTGACCTGTTTATTTTAATGGAATAAATGTTTCTCTTCCAAACCTTAGTGAATAATCTTAATCTTTAAAAGAAACTTTCTAATTAACTTTTAATAAGATTCAGGAGAATTTTTTTTATAAAAAAAATGTGTTAATTATTTAGTGCAAAATTTGGGATTTAGCTTACGGAACCACAAGGATGGAAAATGAAACAGTGCAAAAAAAGTACAAGAGTATAATAAAATAAAAAATTTAGCATATTGGAAAAGGGTTTAAATTAAATTTTTCATATATTAATATAATATTAAAAAGCACAAAATAGTTATTGTCAGCCAGCTTTCATAAAAAATGAATTCCCTTTATTTTTGTTCCAACAAGACTTAAGGCACAGGTTCTGATGTGATTTTATCTAATAATATTTTTCATTACATAGAATGTTATTTCAATGGTTTGGTCTGGATTACTGATACATAAAAGACTATAAAAATTAATAGACTTATTTTTAAATTGTATACATTATTTAAATATTTCGAAATAAGGAAGAAGAAAATATTTTAATTTTGTTAGTGCATTTTATGAAATAAGAAAGCCGATAAATTTAGAAAATCTATGTCGCCATTGTAATTGATAATTAGTATTTGTAAGTGTCGCAGGAAAGATTAAACAAAGCTTATGATGTATTGTCGAAGAATGGATGTCCCTTTACGTATTTCTTGCTAACTAGCTAACTTCTGTATTTTTAGGTAGTATAGACTTTCTAGAATGACCGCATTCGTTGAATAGTAAGATAATTTTGGAAATGGTTTGTTTAGGGAATTGCATGCATTTAGTGGCATAAGGACGAGTATTACACACTGCTAAGAATAAAAACAAATGCAGATTTTCTTGTTAAAATTAGACAAGACGCTAACTTTAGAAATTAAGATAGAATGTAGGGTGCAAATATTTAAGAGCTATTTGTAAAGTAGTGGAATTATAATGTGTGCAAAACAGGCAAAGTGTTTCGAAGCAATGTCCTATTCCACTAGGAATTATTTGGAAAGATAAAGTTTGATTGTGAATTTTCATAAGGCAATTGTTTAATATGTTTTACTATTCAGTTTTAAGCATCTAGAAGCTGTGGTTGTTGGAAGCAGAATCATCAAACAGTCTAATAACAATCCATAACACTATGCATCGCTTGTATGTCGTACCATTGCAGATACATGCATTTGTGATTATAAGTATTTAACTAAACTTATTTTATGTTAATTTTTTGTATTCTATTTTCTTCACACATTCTAAAGCTATAATGATTTATAAAATCAATTGCTTTTTTGTTGTTTTTATTAATTGTCTTTTACATGTTACTTCGGTGTGGATCCATTATTTATTTATTTTTGCTTTTGCTCAGATATGTTTTTCGAAAAGGAAATTTAAATGCTCGTTAGTATTTTATAAATTACTTCTATAAAAATATTACTTTATTTTAATTCAGAAAAAAAATACTCATATTTATTTGATTTAGAAAATATTACTGTCCAAAATATTTTTGTTTCATAGATACATAAATCAAGTAGAAATGTCTATTTTATTTTATAATAAAATAAATATGTATATAAAAGTTATGATACATACTTATTTTATTGAATAAGAAAAGATAAATAAATCGTATAAAATAATATGAATCCCAATAGAAAAATTTAAAAAGTGAATGAACTATTACATTTTTAATTTATTCTGAATGAATGTTTTACACACACACATGTATATATTAAAAAAAAATTAACTTTCTAATGAAATTTTCTTTTAGTTTACTTTTTTTCTGAAATATTAATTTGCATTCCGTGTTAAAGTAATTAATAAAGTCAAGTATTTTATTAAAGAGTAAAAAAGCATTTTCTTTATCTTATCAAAATAAAAAATTTCACTGATAGTAATATAATTAGTTCCTTTATAATTTTTTCAATATTATGAAGCAATTTACATTTTCTTGGAAGCTGGTTAAGGGTACATTTTGCCCAAGGATGTATATTATTTAAGATAATATATTTAACATGAATGCACATATTTAAAAAATATATATTCATTATAAATGTGTTGATTTCCTAAATAAAAAAGTTTAAAACTATTGAGCTTTATATTAAAGCTTGCACTGTGTAGCTTATTCTTTATTAATATGTTTATAATATCTCATAGAGATGTAACTATTTTCTATGATTTCTTGTTAAGAGTTCTTGTTTTTCCTATTATATATATATTTATAGAAATTCGTAAAAATCTTATAATTTCTCTGTAATCTAAATTTGAGTAAACTGATTAATGGCAAAAAAGTAACCCAAATTTATATATTAACTCACATTTTACTAGTTCAAAAATATTTCTCCATAAAAAATATATTTTAATGTGTACGAAGGAAACCAAAAGATATTATTCAAACTAAGACAAACTTTAAAGGAATTGTTTTCAATATAAAGTTGGTTCTACGCAAATATCTGTTTACGATCATTTTAATCACTTGTAGCCTTTTAAACTAGCTATTTCAAACAGTTAATTCACTTAAATACATTAATTTTATTATTTTTCTTTATGAAGCATTTAAATAGAATCGTAGACTTTTAGATAAATGAGAAACGTTTTATGCGTAATAAATATTAAATAATGTGTATTTTGTATTAGCTTTGCTAAATTATTAATTTCAGAGTATGCGTGTGTTTAATTTGTTAAGATATTGAATATCAAATACATTGTTATGTTTGCCATCAGCGTTCAAAATTTTAGGCAAAAATGAGTTAGTAAATTAGTTTCTAGAAATTTGATTCTTAATTGAATATCGAAAATATAAGTAAAAAAAAAATCAATAAGTAGACAGTAAGAATCATATAAGTTTACAATCAGAAAAATACTTATATTTCCTTTTATTTTAGAAATCATGCTGACGTTTTGATTTTAGATTAATTTAATGTTTAAAACTATTGTAAATAAGGTTTCATAAATGTCATTTGTATATTTTAATATTTTTAGACTTAGCCTATACGTAAATATGTTGAAAGAAATTTACTACATAAAGAAAAAATTCTTACTTGCTTAGTAATATGCTATTCAGGATTGCATTAATATACTCTTTTGAGTGATATATATATATATATATACACACACACACACACACACACATATATATATATATATATATATATATATATATATATATATATATATATACATATACATATACATATATATATACATGTATATATATACATATATATACATATATATATATATGTATATATATATATATATATATATATATATATATATATATATATATATATATATATATATATATATATATATATATATATATATATATATATATATATATATATATATATATATATATATATATATATATATATATATATATATATATATATATATATATATATATATATATATATATATATATATAGATAGATAGATAGATAGATAGATAGATAGATAGATAGATAGAGATAGATAGATATATATAAGTTTTTGAGAAGAGTGAGAAGAATTTGATTCTTGACTAGAAGAAGAACTAATGAAGATTCAAGGAAACAAAAGATTGATAAAAATATATGTGAAAGTATGTTTTCATTTAAAACGTTGAGGTTGATCTTAAGAAAGTCGTGCGAAGTTTGCTAATATAATCTAACCACGTCCAAATGTCTCTTGTTTGGTTTTCCTTTAATGGAAGATGCGAGAGATATCGTTTCTTTTTTCTAAAGATTGTTATATTTCTTTCTAGTTATGCTCTACTTTTTTCTGCTCTTAAGTACTTACAGAAAGAAGAAATGATTTTTATAAGAAATATCATATCAGTTCTTTAAAAAATTACACTTGACTTGTAATATTTACATTAAAAATGATCTGATTATTAAATATTTAATATTTGTAATGAATTATTTCTTAATCAAACCTGAAAAGACTCTGAAGTTTCTATAAACCTATAGTTTTTTAATAAAGTTCTTCATTGTTTGCATGTCTCATTATAACTGGTTGTCTAATAAATTTACACAAAAACATAAAGTTCTTTTAATTTTATCTGCTAGATAAATATATTACAACGATTTAGAATATGTATATATAGATATATAATTACTGATAGAAAAGAATAACATAAAACTATAATATCAAATCTGATGTTTGCACATCAAACTTACTATATTAACATAATGTGTATAAACAAATATGATAATGTTGTAACTCATTATATAATGAGCTAGATTGTAATGAGTCACATTCTTCATACTATAATAGAAATCCTCATATCGTGGAATCACACCTGCATTCAAGCATTGCAAGATATTTTTCTATAGTTCTAATAGAGAGGAGATTATATTGTTATCGAATGAACTAATCAAATTAATTCATTTTTTAAATCTTGGAATTTTTGAAATTTTTATTATGAAAATGAAGGACAAACAGGATATTTTATTTTGACTGTATAGTTTAAAGATTAAGAGTATTGAAAATACAACATGCGTACAATTTTTTAAATCTTGCAATTATTTGATATTTCTAAGAGGACTTGAAAATAACTGAAGGAAGGATGCATTTAAATTTAAAATATACATTCATAGCATTTTAAATTTCCAATTTTATTTAGAATAAATTAGCATAATGTTGTGTTTTCATTTAAGTTCTTTGAATTTAAAATAAAAATATTTCAGACGTTTGAAGATTCTAATTAATACAGTTTGTCTTAATTGTAAATAAACTGCCATACATCTTCATTTTAGTAATGATTTAAAGAATAAAAGATTATAAAAAATGCCTTACGTTATTGATCTCAATAATTGTTAAGGTAGATCGTTAAAATGACATATAACACTAATCTGTACCTCTGCACTTTTTGACAAAATGATATATTTGTTTCTGATTGTACCCGAATACAGATAGTGAAATCATAATAAAAAAGAATGAAATATATATTTTCAAGGAAATATGTGAACAATCTCAAAATGCACAAAATATTTGACTTAATATACAGTTCATCAAGTAAAATATAGAATGTTTATATTTTTATTGCTTTTTATATTTTATTGGAATATTAATAAGAATTTTAATGAGAATAAATAATTTATTTGTATAACTTTTGTAACATTTATCGGAGAAATGATATAAATGTTTCCAGAATTTACATAAAATAATCGCGAAATTCAATTTCTACTATTGTGTGGAAATGAATACTCCTTCACATTCATTCAATAATCGAAAATAATAATAAGAAATTCAATAAAAATATTCTGTTGAAAAAAAAATAGGTTTTAAGGGCGAATAGTGCGAAGATATTAACTTGATATTTCTTTTAAGAGAGCAAAAACAAATTCAATTCTTAATTGTATTATTGCACAATTTTATATTTATTATTTTCAATTCTAAACATGAAACAATTTGTGTCACATTAAAGAATACTTTTACATGCATGCTTGTTTTAGAATATGCCAGAGATTTTTCATCAAAGTGTAAAATACACATTCTTTATATTTATTATTATATAGGTTTACGTAGTATCTGTATTTAAGGAATTATTTCTGCAACACATCACAAATTAATAAGTATTTGTAAATGTCATATATATATATACGTATGTCATATATATATATATATATATATATATATATATATATATATATATATATATATATATATATATATATATATATATATATATATATATATATATATATATATATATATATATATATATATATATATATATATATATATATATATATATTATATATATATATAGATAGATAAAAATTTGCGGCCATAAATGCATATCATGCAAAAATGACTATTAATTTATATCAAAGAAATACTATGGTGTGTAAAACTTAAGGAAGAATATAGATTTTTGAAATACATACAAATTCCTGTATAGATGATCAGAACAATAAGCATGTGATTCAGTAAGAAGGATCTGTGCAATAAATGCCAGGAAAAAAGCATTACAGGCGATGTAAGCTTATGAAAGAAGCTTTCGGAGGGCGATCATTTCAAGACTATAATAAAAAGAAAGGTGGTGGCAATTAAAAAATGTTTCTGCAAGTGTAAATCAGTAATTTCCAGAAATATTAATAGAAGAAATCACAGAAATATCAAAAATCAAGAAGGGCGCAGTATGACCAATGTAGCTAAAGAGTTCGGAATCAACATAACTGTGATTTCGCATGCTTTAAAAAAATCTTAAGACATAAGTTTACATCTTAAAAAGATTAAGGGGCACTCCAAAAAATCAATTGCAGTTGCTGAACCAATATTTGATCCTGAATGTCTAGAAAGCTAACTAGCAAACTCTATTGCTCAAAATGGTGCACATCAGCAGGTGTTTCGGTTTACTCTGTCCAAATACTTGGACAAAGGTAACTTTTTCAACTATCATCCTGAACGCTGCCTATCTTTGAAAGTTTGCCAGCGGAACTTCTGTTTACTTTGGTGCAAGGAGCACGAAAACTGAATATCTCATTAATGCAAATATATCTTTTTTTCGGATGAGAAACGTTTGAATGTTATTAGGGATTCTACACTGAAGTTGATTTATTGAGAGGCTGGGTCAAGATTTCATCTCTGTGAAATCATAGAACGAGATTGTTTAATTGGTTCTTGAATTGTTCTCTAGAGACGCATTATATTGAATGAATGAACTGAGGACCGTCCACCCTGTCTAGTGGTCAGAGTGCCTGACTGCGGATAGGGAGGTCCTGGGTTCGAATCCCAGTTCGGGCATAGATGTACTTTCACACTCTCTCTCCCTTCTTCTACCTTTCCTTGTATGAATGGATTGTGAATGGTTGCCTCCCCTATAAATGGGTACCCCTAGGGCATGTGTGTACTGTGGAACTCGGACTCCAAATTACGGTTCAGTTGGAAAAGTAAAATAGCGCACCCCATATTGCCAACCAAACTAACATAAAGACTACTACAACAAAAATGGACAGAGGACTACGTTTTCGTGCTTATGTTAAGAGGTGTCTTTGAAGCAGACCTGATTTTTATAGAATACAATTCACGGTCACACTGGACTCCTGCTGTTTAGCAATAACTAGAAATGGAAGATATCACTAGAATAGATTGGCAAGACTACTCCTCAGATTTAAATCCCATAGAACATGTTTGTTGAGTTTTGAAAAGAAGCGTTACTACACAATTATATTATCCAGGAAATCTCAACAACTGAAACAGATGCTGGTTGAGAAATGGTTACTCATACTTTAAATTGTTACAAAAAGACCATTGGACAATTTGGCCTGAGTATGGTCAGACTTTGTGAAGCAAATATTACAACAATAAGAGGACACATTCCATTCTAAGAAACATCTTGATTTTCCTCTTGGGCTGACAATTATCTAACAATACTAAGAGTTAAGCATTTTTTGTTTGAATCTTTATTGTATTCACCAAATTTATTTTTGAGCAACTATCATCTCGGAACTCTTAAAGTAGAAAATAATATCTTCCATTTCTGATATTTATGTATCTCATGATTCCTCATTTTGTTATGGCAAAAAAAAATATTTGCTGAAGCTTTGCATAACAGTGTAAATAAAAAATAAATTGATGAGATATAGGATTTAAGTGTGATTTTAAATTCGTATTCTCAAAACTACAGAAACTTAAAATGTTTTCTCAAAAAATGGAGTTTTCAAGAAAATATGCAAAATGCTGCTACATTTTCTAGTTCAATGAGAATGATTTTTTTGTTTATTTCTTTCTATCTGAAAGCACTCCACTTATTAGAGTCAGAATACACTGCTGACCACCCAAATTACAACACCAAGAAAGTCAAGAGATAACACAACAAAATTTATTTTGTAGATGACATGTTGACCAAGTATCAAGTGATTAAATTTATAGACTTCTGTAAAGTGCAGCTCCTGCCAAAATCAGATGTCAAATTAGCCGCCATTGTTGGAGATCACCTCTGCCACCTGCCTCAGCATTGATTCAAAGAGACTTTGTATGTGTTCTTGAGTTACAGAAGACCAAGCATCTTCTACATTTTGCTTAAGTTGATCTGGTGTGGCCACTGGGTATGTAATCTCGGTTAATTGTTGAGCAACCGTGGACCACATGTTTTCTATCGGCGAAAGATCCGGGGAGTGAGTCAGCCAGGGAAGCAGTTTAATCTGGCGATTAACGAAGAACCCTTGGACAATGCGTGTCACATCTGATTGTTCGTTATCCTGTTGAAATAGGACTCTGAACAAGCCTTGAAGGTAAGGAAGGACAACTGCCTTTAAAACCTCGGAAATGTTACGCTGGCGGTTTAAAGTATCGGCAATGTTTACTAGAGAAGAGTGATATCCAATAGAACTCCATAACATTATACCCGATGCATTACCAGTGTAGGGGTGGATAATGCAGCTGTTCAACATCTTTTCTCCAAGGTGTCTCCAGATAAGAATGTGAACAATCTGGTGTTGGAGACAGAGCGTGACTCGTTAGTAAAGACAATTTCATTCCATTCTGCCGTCCACATCCTTTTTCTTTATCGCACTACTGTCGGTGGATGTGACTGTGGTTCTGTGTCATGGGTAGACTAAACAATGGACGTCTTGCGGACATACCACTCTTTTGTAAACGGGGTCGAATGGTAAGCACGGACACTAGATGATGCGTTACAGACTGCATGCGCTCTGGTGATGTGTTTCGTGATGTGGCTGAGTAATTTGTAACTCCCATGCGCACAATTTGCCTGTCATCATGTGAAGTGGTGCACTGAGGGGAATGCGATCGAATACATCATTCAGTTGTACCCTCATGCATTGAACGATCACATATCCGCATTACAGTTGTTTGGTTTCTTCCAATGCAACTACCGATTTCACTAAAAGATAATCCACAATATAAGTAAGCCACTATCCTTCCTCTGTAGATACTTGATCAAAAATGATCGCTGATTTCTACGAGTCATAACTGATCGTTTTTTAAAGAGCCACAAGAAAAATACAATTGCAGAACTTGAAATCGTCAAAATCTCTAAACCTTGAATAGTGCTTTGAAGTGCCACCCCAGCCGCGCGTGATGTGTGTCTTTGCTGAAATTCTAATCATTTGCATATCTCATCTTTGCTAATTCATGTTTTAAATTTTATGTTATTTGCATGCTTCCTTTAGGGTACTGCATTTACAGTGACCAGCAGTGTATATTCTGTATTTTAATATTTCTCTTCCATTTCACGTTCTGAATTTTTAATTTATATGCAAAAAACAAGAATGTTTTAAATTACTTATATTCTGTCTTTCCATAGCTTTTATTATATTGGAAAATAATACAGTGAAATGAGTGAAATTAGCCATTTGAATTAAAGATTAGCGAGAATCAATTCTTACTTGATTCTTTATATTTGATTCTCGGTGAAATAAGTGTATAATTATCATATATAAAATAAGTTGAAGATTGATCTGTACCCTTGTTTGGGATCATTTAAATAATATTAACAATCAAATATTACATTATAACTTATAAAATTTAACTACACTTATTTTTTCCATGAGAATTTATACATATTTAAATTAATAACAATGACTTTGATTTAAAATAGTCGATGTAAATTAGTAAAAATGGACATGAAGTAATTGAGAAAGAGTTAACGATAATAAAAGTGGTTTAGTTTACGTAATGACTAGGAGAGAGAGAGGGGGGGGGAAGAGAGAGAGAGGGGGGAAGAGAGAGAGGAGAGAGAGGGGGAAGAGAGAGAGGGGGAAAGAGAGAGAGAGAGGAAAGAGAGAGAGAGGAAAGAGAGAGAGAGGGGAAAGAGAGAGAGAGAGAGGGGAAAGAGAGAGAGATACTAAGAATTAAAACACATTATCACAACTATCAATATTTTAAGCCGGCCAACTTGTCTAGTGCTCAGCGGGTCAGCGTGACTGAATACGGATAGGGAGGTCCTGGGTTCGAATCTCGGTTCAGGCATGTATGTACTATCTCTCTTTATCCTGTCTTTTTCCTTTCCTTGTGTGTGAATGAGGTGTAAATGGTTGCCTATCCTATAAACGGGTCTCTATGGTATGTGTGTGCACTGAAGAAGTCGGACTCCACACCAAATACGGCTCATTAGGAAAAGTGGATCAGCGCGCACCAATTTGCCAGCCTAGCTTACACACGAGAACAACAGCATCAATATTTTATATTCAATTTTCTGTTGATTTCTCTGCAGTTCGATAAAAATATTTATCAAAATTCTTAATAGGAAAATAAATTTCATTTTTATGAAAAGCTTAATTCAAAGATGTATGAATTAATAGTTATAGTTAGAAATAGATATGTTACTTCATAATAATATAATTTATTCCTAAATAGTGCACAGTTAGTAAACCAAAAATCAATAAATATTTCATAGTACTAAATTAGATATTCTTTTTTATGTAAGTCAGTGAAAATATTCTTGATGGTCTAAAAATGATATTAAACAGAAAAAAATTATAAATAACGCTTATAGAATATTAAAGAATTCCAAAAGTAAAATATTAGCTAAGCATTAAGAGTAGTAAAATACGAGCTTTTACATAACAAAAAATTCAAATTAACTAAAATATTCTGAAGCTGTTGCATCTCCCCCATTAAATTACAGATGGCGTTATTAGCCCTCTATGAATGAATGTAATTATCACTTCGTCTTTGTTTACACTTGTTTGTGGCTGTCCTCTCTGTGCTACGCGTGAATAAAACAAATAAAAACGAAACCTTGTGGTCCTTACTCAAACACACAACCCTACTCGTGCGCCATCAAATTTTGATGTCCAACGTATGGACAACCTACATAAAATCATTTAAATAAAAGGGATAAAACTTATCTACTTTATCGGAATATACATCGATCAACAGTAATGAAAACAATTCATAAACTGGAAAACTCTATCACATGAAAAATTTATCAAGCAGCGTCACTAGAATTTGCCAAACTAGAAGGAAAAACAAAATACCTTTTTGAAAACGAGAAACTTGTGATAATTTCCCTTTCTTCAAATCCTGATCCCGAAACAGAAACTGACGTGATCGTCGATTGTGAAATGGAAAGAATTGGAAACTACCGTGATAATTTTATCTCTACAAAAATTCGCTTTTAAGAATTTTTAAAAACTTGAAAAACCAGCGCAGCAAATGGATATATCCCCGTTCAACAGATAAATTTATTATAAACCTACTGAATCTAGAATTGATAGATTTCGATGGTGCTCCCGAAAATTCGCTTGCGTTTTGGTCTATGTTCCAAAAATTAACTATGTCCCTCAAAATAAGAGTATCGGGACTTTCAACATCGAGAATTGTCCCTTTTTTTTATGCCATTCAACTTTGCAAATGTCTAATGCAAAACGTAATCTCACAGAGTTTTTGGAATTAAAAACTGATTCTGAATTTCTTCTACATAATTTTTTGGCGACCCAAAAAATTAAACATTTTTATATTTAAACGTGAGCTTCAGGAAATTCGGGGAAATTTTTTGTCTGAAGCGATACTATTATATAAAGATGTAATTTGTGGAACAATTCCAAAAATAAATAAATCTGATGCAGAATATTTGATAATAAACGGAATTTATTTATCTGGTAATAAAAACAACGATTCTGACATATCAGTCTTATTGGGTGCAGATTATTTAAGAAAGATATTAATTGGTTCTATTTATATAAGTCAACAACCCAGTGGTTTAACTGCTGTTCAGACACATCTGAGGTGGGTAATTATGGATAGATCATTATCCTCGATCACTTGATCCAATCATACCATGCCTGTAATTTTGTTGTTAAATGCTAGTGAAATTTGTGACCTTTGGTTATTAGAGGTTTTTGGTACATGGGATCCTTTAGTAAACAAAATAAAAATAATATAGATGATGAAACTGTATATTTATTCAAAAATACTGTTAAATTTAATGGAAACAGGTATGAGGTTCATCTTTCATGGGTTAAAGGACATCCAAAACTACTTCATTTGCGAGTACAAGCCAAAAAACGTTTGAATATCGTGACTTCTAAACTCATTTCTGCATAAAAGTTTTATTATGACAAAATTTTGGAGGAATGGACACAGTTAGGAATTATAGAACAGGTACCAATTAGTAGTAACAGAGAAAAATTACCACAAAAAAATGCTGGTATTTAACTCATAAAGCAGTTTTTAGGTACCCCATCCTTGCAACTAAAACACGTCCAGTTTTTGATGCTTCTGCAAAGGACGAAAATTCAGTTTTCTTAAATCAATGCTTAGCAACTGGACCAAACTATATTGAGATGATATCTTCTATTTTAAGCAAATTTGGCAAGTGTAGATTAGGTATCATTTCAGATATTCGTAAAGCATTCTTTCAGATCTCGATTTCCCCTAGAGACAGAGACTTTATCTGATTCTTATGGTGAAAACATCATGAGAAACGCGAAGTTGAGATGTCCAAAATGTTTTAGAACTTCAATGGTTTCAAACAAAAGCTTGTCAAATCATGTCGAAAGCAGAATTTGAGCCCACTGGTTGATTTCCTTCATTAGAGCAACCAAATCAGAAAAGAGCAAATAGTTCTGTACGTGGCCTATTATAGGATCCAAATTCTCAATTAATTGTATGCAATCTCAACAATGATTCGGCAAAATCACTGATTCATGCTCTAAAAGGAAATTTTCGTCAATTTACCCAAAAGGTATTTGACTCAATCGGTTTTACAACATTTGTGACACACATTCCAAAACTTCTAATTCAAAAAGCATATAAAAAATTGTAAGTTAACATGATATCAAAAACTCCCTCGTGAAATCCACCACCAAACATTGTCGTTTACATTGATTCTAATGGCCTCCTAAGAGTAGAGGCAAAATTTATATACATGTAATATAGATTACTTCAGACGACCTATCTTATTACCTGACAAACATGAAATGGTTTTTAGGCTCATTGTAGAAACTCATCGAATTTATAATCATGCGGGTGTCCGAATACTGGTTATCGTCTTATGAGAAAAATATTGGTTATTGAGGTCGAGGAAAACTACCAGATCAATCATATCCAAATGTTTTGGTTGTCAAAGATTCAAGTGAAAACATTCTATTCCTGTATTCGCACCTTTTCCTGAAGGCCGTGGGAGAATGTCAGTGGTGTTTGAGACGACCGGTGTGGACCTATCTGGTCCTCTGTTTCTACGAAGTCGTGATACAGTCTTAATATTAATTTTCACATGTGCGGTTTACCACACCGTTCATTTTGAACTTGTCTCCGAGATCTCAATTCAAAGTTTTCTACTTACATTGATAAGATTTATTTCATATCGAGGTAGGAAAAAAATTTACTCAGACAATGACAAAAATTTTGTAGGACTTAAGAAGGAACTCCAAAATTTCGATTGGAGCACCGTCACTTTGATTTGAAGTAGGACCTGGCATTTCAACACTCCAACCGCCGCTTGATGGGAAAAAGTGGTTCGAATGCTAAAAGAATTGCTGAGAAGCTCCTTGGGAAAAGCTTCTCACAACAAAAGAAAATCACCTAGAACACCTCAAAGGAATACGGGGAACTTCACCCTGACATATGTGAGTGCGAGGCTCTTCTAAACAGCAGACCCTTACTTACCTCTCGGAGGACCCTCTGATCTGGTACCTATTGTTCCATCTCTATTTTTGCAGTACCAAACGGATTTATGCTTTGAAGGCTTTGACCAGAAGGAATTGCAAAACCTTCACAAGCTTGTGAAACACATTAGTGCCATAGAAAAAACAGAAAACTATTTAAAAAAAAAGAATATATCTTTATTTTACAGCAGAAGAGCTATGAAGTACGAACTCCACTTGTGTGTGCTGTTGGAGATATTGTATTAATCAGTTTAGATGAGGATTGGTTTTTAGTTAGAATTATCAAAATTTACAATTTTCATGATGGTGCTTCCCGTGTTGCAAGATTGAAAACTCAGAGTAGTGAATTGATACTACTATTTTAACGTTTATGCGGAAACTTCAGGTAAATTGCTGAGATCATAAAAGAACTAGTAATTACCTGAAGTGGCAGAATTATTAAACCTAAATTTAGAACTCATATTTCGATCATTTCATTGTACATTTAATTTGTGTATTTTAATTTCAATTTTTGTGTTATGCTTTTTAAATGAATTTCGTGCATTACTCTTTTTTAAAACAAATGTTTAATTTTCTAGAAATTTATATTTTTTTATGTTCAAGTTAAAATGTAACTTTTCTGGGCGAAGGATGTTGCATCTCCCCCATTAAATTATACATGGCGCTATTAGCGCACGGTGAAGGAATGTAACTGTCAATTTGTCTTTGTCAACACTCGCTTGTTGCTTTCCTCTTTGTGATATGTGTGAATAAGGTAAATAAAAATGAAACCTTTGGATCCTTACTCAAACATATGATCCAACTCGTGCTCCAATAAAAATAAAGTAAATTTATTTACTGCGAGAAATAATGAATATTAAACCGAGATTTTAGGATTGAAATATAAGTAGAAATATAAATATTTCATAAATTAGTAGTCTTTTTTCTTTTTATATAATCAATGAAAGTATTGTGTCTCAGTATTTTACCATAAAAACTATTATAAATGAAGTAAGACAAAATGTTAAGTAAGCTGGAAAATATGATTATACTGTACAAATTTAGTATTAGTACGACTTAATGAGATCTTCAGTTTTTATCACCATAATTTTTATATTAGTCCCTTATACCAAATTTAATATGAACTAGTCTAAAATTATTTCGAATATGTCAATCAATTTGTTAGTTAATCTATTGCTAGTTTTAGCCATTTGTGAAATATTTCAGTTCAAAATTTTATCATTAAAATGTTTGGTATTTTCAAATTATTATGTTTATGTTCTAATGTATATTATTGATATGAATGTGTGAAGTTAACAGTAAAATTAATTTTAGTTAAATAAATATTGAATAGAAAATTATAAATTTGTTCATTTGCTTAAGTCAAAATTTGAAACAAACAATTTACACACTATTTCAAGAAGGATAATGTACAAAATTAATTTATTTTAATTATAAAAACAATATAAATGCTCAAAATACAAAGTATTAGCAGATAGTTTACTAACAGTGAAGATGTGCTGAAATACATAGCATATGTTCATAGTATCAAAATTATTTTATTGAAACAGACAACGTAAGTAGGGAATAAAAGTTTGATAGTTATATAAATTATCATCCTGGTTTTCTTGTTATTGCTGTTATGATACGTATTTGTAATGAATAACATTGCAATGTAAAATCGAGTTGAATTGTTTCACACTTATTATTGTGTGCTGTCTGAATAGAGAAACATATCTTCTATTTTTGCAACAGGTTCTCCCAGAATTACTGCAAAATATGCTAACCGCATTAGAGGGAAACATAAGATTCAGGCATATTGCCCTCATACATTTTGTTCCTCAAATGCATAACTATCTAGAATTTAACACACCAAATGGAGATAAATTTGGTATGTGGGACTTGTTGCATGGTCTTCATTTTGGTTTCATCTTAATCAATGGGATTTTTCTTCTGCTGTCAATTTAAAACCTTCACTTATGTGACGCATGTAGAGACACAGCAAGCTATATAATAATGGGGATTGTCATCGTAGCTTCAAACAACAAAAAGGAACATAGCATCTGAGAATGTGTTTATGGAACATCATAACGTTATTATTGACTGGGCAATGATATCAGAGGGTTTTACTTACAACGATTTTGGTAATCATTAATCTAATAAACCACGTTTGTAGTTAGCATCGTATTTCTAGCTATCCATCTCGATGTTAAAATTTGCATGCATTTTTCTTGATTTTATTCCTCTTAGAATGGTTTATGGTGCTCTTCTATATGATATGATTCTATTATAAGATATTCTTGAAACTATTTTTATCATCTTTCTAATTTTACAGATTGAATATTATGGAATCTGTATATGTAATTATGTATACAGTATATTATACATAGAAAGTATATTTATACATCACTTTTAACTGCTTTTACATTGTAAATTTTTTCTAATATATTTTGTGGATTATAAATTTATATTTTAAAACTCATCACAATAATTTAAAAAAATATTTAGTTTAACAAATACAATAATTTAAAATATATTTCGAATATTTTATTCTAACGTCTTTCTCTAGATTTGCAACTTTTGAGAAAACAATTTTGCTGAAAATGAAATAAAGAGAATTTATACGAGATAATTTAAAATTAATTTTGTTAAGTTTTGAAATTTATTTATTTATAAAGTTTACTTTGAACGAAAAATAAGACGACTAAGACAATGAAAAGCAGTTCACCTTTTTTCGGTTAGTATAATATTTTATTGGTTTAAAGAGAAATCCATTTTTTTTTTATAAAAAACCTATCAAAAAATCTTATGAAATAAAATTTGGCAACAATCCCAGTTATTTTCTTATCAAATGCAGACATCAGATTTTTTTTTCTATTTTTTGTTTTCTTATCATGGAATGAAATTCCTAGAAGAAATCTCTGAACTTAGTAAAAAAATTAATTTAATTTGTGAAACAATTCATGTTGTACATTGATTTAGCTGATAATATATGCTATCCCAGTATAAATACTCTGTTGATGGCTGGAAGTAAAATAAAAGTAAACTATTTTTCTGTTAAGAATAATATCTCTGTATCATTAATTATATAAATATGTTGCTATCCGTGCTTGGACATCTGTCTGAGCACGAATATGATATATGCAGGTTTGTATATATATATGATATATGCAGGTTTATATCATATTCATGCAAATATTTTGGAGTGGTTGTTTGAGAATTTTCTACATTTAATTCATTGTAATGAATGAATGTGGCTCACAGTCTATGAACAGTTATGTATTTGAGAAAGAGAGTGACTCTTCTTACAATATATTGTTCTCCACCAACGCCTATCTCATAATCTGTAACAAACTGTGTATGCCTGACATTAAGTGCATTCTTTATTCATGCAATTAAAATGTATTTAAATACGATTAAAATATATTTAAATTTATTTATTTTAGTGAAAATAAAAAGAAACTTTATTTTATTTCATCAAAATAACACAATAAAGAAAATAAGATTTGATTAGCTAATCTAAATATCGTATTTATTTTTTTACAAATTTTTTGTCTTCATTTTACAGTTCATGATCACCTCTCTCTCTCTCTCTCTCAAAGTTTCATATTCATTAAACTACGCAATTCCTTTAATTTAGAGAAAATCTTATTTGCTTTAAAGGAGAAATAAATACATTTAGCACAGCAGTACTTGTTAAAAAAGAATTGCAGTTTTAATTATAAAGATATTCTTCTTATATATTTTATATTTATTTATAGACAAAAGCAACATATCATATTTCCTGCAATTATTTATAAAATTCTATATTTCGGAATAACTCAAAATAAATGCTTCAGAAATCTTTAATTTTTTTCAAAATTTAATTAGATTTTTTGAATTAACTAGTGACATATATCCTGGAAAATATTTGTTTTAGTTTAGATAAATACAATTTATGAAATTTATTTGAAACATTTAGGTTAGGTGCCCTGAAGGTTATGCCAACACATTAAATGATATTCATAACTATGATAAGTTCAATTATTTTTAGGTAATTTATCATAACTATTTTAAAATATTTGAAATAAGAATATGTTTTTTATGAAATTTATTTGAAACATTTAGGTTAGGTGTCCTGAAGGTTATGTCAACACATTAAATGATATTCTTAACTATGATAAGTTCAATTATTTTTAGGTAATTTATCATAACTATTTTCAAATATTTGGATTAAGAGTATGTCTTGGTAGATAAAACTTTGACATTTATTTTTAAATGTTATGTATTTCAATGATTTTCTACAAATTCAAATTAATTTAAATATTTTAGATATAAATTTAAATTATATTAAAGTTTAAATTTAATAGTAGAAGAATAAAAAACGTAACATATTCATTATATGTACTTTGAATTTATTTTTTTCTTTAAGAAAAAATTCTTACTATAATATGTTTTAATCAAGCTACTTTTTCCACAAATGACAGTATTTTCAAACCTGAAAAACCATTAAGTTAAAAGACACAAAAATAACATTATTGATGACCAGTACCATTTTATATATATTAACTGTAATTTAAATTAATTTACTGTAAGAAAGATATATTTTTACTTCATCAGTAATTGGTTAGCTAACCCATTTCTGAGTCGTATCCAAATTTATTTTCTCAAAATATCAAATATGGGATTGTATTTGATACACTATTTCAGAGCTTAATAGGAACACAAATGGGTCAATAACAACTTTAAAAAGTTTAATTCTTATTTAACAACTTAAAAATAAAAACACAGAATAATTTTAATTATAGATATTCCAGATTACATTTTATTATAATTTGAAATTTAATTTTCTTTCAACAAAAAATCTTATTAAAGTTTTATTTTCTGAATTTATCTCGATTATTAAAAATTTAAATTATTTTAAATAACATGTCTAAATTATTCTGCTGATAAATACCATTTTCAATATTTATTGAATATTTTTATTATTTAACTAACTGTTAATATGTTAATCGAAACACACAGCATTAAGTAATAAATTCTTGTTTGGCTAATAATATGTTATTCTTGATTGCATTAAAAGATTTCCTGGAGCAAGAAATAAAATGTTGTTTCATATGCTCCAAGTGCCTCTTGAATTCAGAGAAGAGCGAGAAGAGCTCGAGTCTGAACCAGATTAATGAGGATTCAGAGGAATGGATGAGAAACAGCGATTGATAAGATTATTAGAAGGGATGTTTTCATTTATTACATTGCGGTTTGATCTTAAGAAAGTCGTGAGAAGTGTGCTAACATAATCTAACCACATTTGGTTCTCTGCCCGTAGGATATCTTCTAATAGAGGTCGAGGGGGATTTTGTGACCTATCCTGAAGACATTTATATGTCTTTCTGATTATGCCTTTTCTTTTTCTGTGCTTTATTACTTCCAGAAAGAAGGATTCTCTTTTGAGTTAGGAAGTCATACCGATATCTTACGATTAATACTTTTCTTTCAATATCTGTTATACACATTACATTCTTTTATTGATGTAAAATGAATATAATTTACAATTTCAATGAGTTAACTGCAACTTTACCACTTTTCCTTTACTCCGTTGACACTGAACTTTTTAATGCGTTTAAGTCTCGGCAAAATGTTTTCGCAGTGGCAACTTGTGATTTAAATTAGTTCTAATTTATTTATCTTAAATCTGTTTGTTGAATTGATTTAAATACGTTTTATCTGATTTAGCGCAATCCTGTCTTTTGCTAACTTACTGTCAGTGTTTGTTAAAATATCTGAAATCAGATGAAATATCAAAATAGATGCAAAATGTAAAAAAATAATGCCACAGAAGTATTTACAAAAGTATTAAATAAGCATAAAAAATATATTAAATTTGAGAAAAAAATGGATTTGTCAATGACATTCTTTGGTTTCGTATTCCTGATTTGAAATTTGATAATCTTAATTAATGTCGTTTTGGTTAGTAAATGCCTAATTAACGTACTCAACTATAAACAACTTAAAGATAAAATGCAATTTATAATAACAAGCAAAAATTATGTTTTTAAACAAAAATGAAATTTCTTAAATCAGCTTCGACTGCAAGGCACTGCGAACGCTGCTTTTATTCTAGTGTTTAAGATAAATCAGATTTCAGTTTAAATTGATTCAAAAATGACTGTGCAAACGGGGTATTACATCTTTTTACGTTTTTCTGAAAATGGATATTTATATTTGTTTTTAAAATCAGTTGTCTGACAGATTTTATTCTGAAATTTTAATTATCTTTAGAACAATGACTTCCATCTAAGTAATCTTTATGTTACAATTATTTAAAAAAAGAAAAAAATGATAATTTGATATATTATTAAATTCAAAAGGTCTTAAATTTTAGGACACTTTTAAAAAACATTATTCTTGCTTTATTTTGCCTCTTAATTTTCGAAAACTGGGAAAAAAGGATAAATATATATTACATATCACAGACTAAAATATATTAACATAAATAAGTTTTATGCAATATTTGCTGTTGCCTCAAACTTTTAACTGTATCTCAGGATATGATATTTAATAAATGCTTTATTTATCAATGCAGATTGTTTTTCAAAAAATTTAATGGAGATATCATTGCTATAAGATTGAGATTTGATTTCAAATTTTAGTTCTTAGTTTTGCATAAATGTGCTGTTGGTGTAATTTTTTTAAATTGTAACTATTAAACATAATAATCTTGTTTTGTTTATAATTTTTATTTCTGTACATTTTAATCACCTAAATTTCCCCCATAAACTTAAAATGAAAATAAATAGTCCGATATTTTTCAATATAAGTTAACGGACTTATGTTGGACTATACAGGAATCTCTTCATAGTTAGGTTGGTCATATGAAATTCCAAATAATTTTAAGAATTTGGAATTCCTAATTAGATTACTTATTTTAAATACAAAAAACATTCTGAAAAGTCAGAATATATGCTTTTGTAAAAGTAAACATGCATATACTAATCTATCATTTCAGAATTTATACCAAAATAATTAACTATATGACCTGATAAAAGATTCTTCTGGAATATCCTTATTATTATTTTTAGTTTGCTAAAATGTAAATCAAAAATGCTTTAATTGATGTAATAATAATTATTTATAGAATAATGAGTGAAATCGATGTATTTATCTTGAACTGTATTTCTATAATTTGGGTAAAGATATTTTTGTATTACTATTTATAATATTCCAATGGGAAAGCGTTTCAAAGATAGGCCCAAAATCAGATGGATTGATTGTCTTGATAGGGACTTTAACACTATTGGAACATCTAATTAGGAAAGTGCTGCTGAGTACAGGCCAAAATGGAATAAGCTCATTGAGAAGGCCAGGACCCACACAGGATTGTAGTGCCATTGTTGATTGATTGATTGACTTATAATATTGTCTGTATTACTACTTATATTATTTTGCATTACTACTTATATTATTGTATAATTGTTGTATATATTATGAACTCAGATAAAATAGTATTATGAGCAAAAATAATATGCGAAATATATGCTGGAGTTATAAATATTTCTACATACAATTTAATCGTACAAAATAAAGAATGTTAAAATTTACACAGATAATTTTCATTTTTAATTTTTCATTAAATTTGAACACATTTTTTCTCTATACCAGTTTACAATAATTAATTTTAATTTAGAAAAGAAGAAAAGACAGTAACTGTATGTTTTTAAAGAAGAAAATAAATGAAACAAAACTTTATTTATAATTTCTATACAAAACATACATTAATAAAAAAAGCTCTAGTTTTATAATGATAAATTCGGACTTATAAAATAATTTCTACTCTATTCTAGTTTTATAAAATAATTTCTACAAGAGGCTTAAATATATAGGAAATTATATATATGATTAGCACAGATTCAGTTCTTTAATAGTATAGGAAAATTTAAATTACATATATCATACATCACACACATATATATGTATATATGTATATAACGAAAAAATATAGAATGAGATGGATTTTTCTTTTACATAAATAATAATGCATTGGTATTCAATATCATCAGTAATCAATAAATTGTGTCCAGAGCAAAAATATAAATCTAAAATCTATTTATAAATATTATCTAAAAACTCTAAACCCTAAATAATTTTGGGAATATTCTTTAAAAACATAAACATGCTCAAATAGTTATCAAGTTACTTCAATGAATGTTATCGACAGTAAATTTAGTTTAATTTATGTATGCTTTAAATACTTTAAGCCTAATGCTAAAGATATACTGGGATTTAAAATGTTTTCCTCAAAAATGGTGTTTCCTAGGAAATCAGCGAAATACTGGTGCACATTCGAGTTCAAAGGGATTTATTTTTGTGCTTACTTCTTCCACCTGATTGAAGTTTTAAAACGAAAACCGTCACGTCATTAGCGCATGAATACCTTTTCTGCATTTCAAAGCGATTTTTCTTCCGATTCGCGTAACTGGATTTGGAGCGGAGTTGTCGCTGATTCAAAAGGTCGGAGGGCTCCAAATTATTTCTTTCTTTCGGCAGCTGTATTCATACTAGAATGAGTTGATAATACACTGGAATGATTGGAATTTACCCATTTGAATTGTAAATTTTCGATTCGTTTCCATGCTATGAAAATGGCTGATTCTTTTTTAATATTTCATTTTATTTGAAAACAGTATAAATGATTCTCTAATCATCAGTTTTTTTAAAAAAAAACGTTAGTAGCTATAACTACACTAGTCTGTGTGATCCCATTGTAAATGTTAGTCATTACGTGTAGATTGAATTGGACAAATTTTAATCAAAAGATTTATTTTGAATTTCTAATATAATATTTTATTTTAAATATAATAAAACTTAATTAAATATGTAATGCAAATGCTTATTTATTTCTTAAACGTATTAGCAGCATTGTTATTTTATCAATCAATAGATTTTCTGCTATCAATAATTAAAAAAGTTCATTAAGAACACGCAAACACAAACTTGGCGCAGGATGTCTAATTTTGGACCTTGACCCATAAAACCTAACCAACAAAAGCACACACGCGCGCGTATGCACGCATTTTATATTTATTTCTCTTTAATTTATCTACATTTGAATAATCAGCAATCTTCATTAGTTTAAAGTAAAATATTATTTTTTTAGTTTTTAAAAATATGTTATTTTTCTTTAAGAAAGTATTCAATAAAAAAAAAACTAAAAAAGAATAAGTATCAAAAATTCTGAAAATATATCAATATAATACTATTCTTCACATTAATTCCAAATGGAAACTTTCAATGAGTAAATTGAGTGATAATAAATGTTCAATAATGACGTTCCATCATGTCAAGAAAGCAAATTATGGGTCTTTGAAGATGTTCCCACGCCAACAATAGCAAAAAAACAACGCGCACTTGAAAAAGTGATGTATGCCGTTTTCTTCAGAAGTACGGGATTGGTCAAAGCAATCAAGTTGGAAGGATAGAAGAGAGTAGCAGCAAACTGGTATATCACTAAATGTCCTCCAGAAATTCTACAAGAACTGATTGTCATGGGTCTAATGCTTCACAATGACAATGCATCTTCAAATACAGCCGGATTAACAGTTTAGTTTCGTAAACAAAAACAAATTAAAGTGATCGAACATCCACCGTATTCACCTGATCTAGCTACGTGCGAATTTTGGTTATTCTTTAAACTAAAAAACAACTTACGTGGAGATCGATTTCATTCAGAAGAAGAGATTGATGTGGCTATAAATACATTTTTCATCTATTCCAAGAACTGAATGGCTTGAGGCATTTAATCTGTGGACAATTCGTCTGCAAAAGTGAAATGATGCTGGAGGAGACTACTTTGAATACACCTAAAATTTTGTAAGTATAACTTTGAAAACCTAGTTGTATCTCAAAAATTTCAGAGTGACCCTCGTATTTTGAATAATTTTGAGTTATTTTCGAAATATATATAACTGTGTGTGTGTGTGTAAATTAAATAATTTTTAAAGTCAATAGAAATTTATATTGTCTTATACGAAAATGTTTTAATTTAAGTAATTTTATTTATAAATTTTACTATTTTGATTTCCTTTTGAGAGAAATTTACGTGGTAAATATTATTTTTGATTCTCATGATCTAATTCGTAATTGTTAGAATTTTAAATTATTTATAAGTTTTTAACTGTTAATTATCGTAAAAGTTGGTTTTACTGTAGGATCAATATCCACAATAATTCTTACTATAAAGTAATTTCAAATTAATGATTTAAATTCAAATATATTTTATAAAACTTTAAGATTTTGAATTCAGTTTTAAATATAAATATAATAACAAAATAGTAGTAATAATTATTTTTTTAATATCTTTTAACTCACACTTTAATAGTGTAAAGTATAATTTTATTTCTCTTTTACGCTGTTGGAAATCTAATTTCATTCTAAGAAAATGTATTATATAAATTCACATTTTTCTTATAGCAGATCTAAATCTTCTAAACTTTTAAATGCAAATTTATATGCATTGTGAATTAAGCCTTTATTACCTAAATAAATCAATATGTGAATTTAAAATTTATATAATTAAATAAAGTTTACATTACATTTTGCAGCATACTTTTAAATACATGTATCTATATGTTTAAAAATATGATATTTTAAACTTTTACAAAGTAAGAAATTACATAAAGTCCTAATAAAATTTAAAATTTTGACAATTTTAAGTAATATTTCTTGTTTTAGAATCTAAAAATAATTAATTTAACACAAAAATATTTTATCAACTGTTTTAATGAAATTAATGAACAATTGTTAAGAATATAATATTTTTTAAAAAAATTTCTAAATGAATTAAACATTGAAGAAAAAAATAAGTTTAAATTAAGGAAGAAAATAAACTTTGTATTGTTTCTTCAAGCAAACTTAAATTTAGAGTGATGTTGTTGAACAAAATCACATTTTGCAACTAACATTTTATTTTATTGATTTATGCAAACAAGGGTAAATTTATATTTTTAATTGTTCGGGGTATCAAGCAAAAATACAAATGAAGATGCAAATTGGATTTTCTTCAAAATAATTATAAACATTTCCTTTTGAGGTAGGTATTCTGAATGTATTGACAAATATATATATATATATATATATATATATATATATATATATATATATATATATATATATATATATATATATATATATATATATATATATATATATATATATATATATATATATATATATATATATATATATATATATATATATATATACATATACATATATATATATATCTGTGTGTGCATTTTTATAGATATTTCGTAGGACATTTACCATCTTCTTTCAAAATAACAATTTTTCTTTCATGAATATTTATTGATGAAAATATTATGATAATGAAATTGTGAATTATTTACTATTTAGAAGCATGTTTTGAGTCAGAAATTAAAATCAAATATAGTGAGCAATAGATACAACCTATTTTGCTAAACGTTAAACTTACTTTCATTGCAATTTAATTTAATCTATTTAATGTTTTTATTTATTTTTTCTTGCTTGAATGATTTAAGTTATGTGTATTTTAGTAAAAGACTATAATTGAATTTAAGTTTAACACGCAAATTATTATATTATTTAATGTACTTATTTCAAATAAATTCCTAAATTCTATTCCTAAATATCTTGTAAAGTGACACAATGATTAACCAAGTTCGTAGAATGGAATTGTGTGTGTGCTTTTGAGGTTCTTTGTGTGTACCTGTTTGCTTTGCTTAGAACAAAAGTGGATTATTGAGTTTCAATTTAGCATAATATAATATAATGAATAAACTAAGATATTGAATTAAACTTTTCTACTTTGAATAGGTATAAATTTAATTGGTCAATTCCTTTGAATTTACAAATGTAAAACTGATAAAATTTATCAGTTTTAATGAATTAATTTTGTTATAAATGATTTTATTTCATAATTGCATGAAATCATTTATGATACTCATGTCAATTTGCAACTGTTGAATTTCTTCAAGGTTTATTTTAAATCATGATAATAAATTTCTCTATTTCATTTTCTATTAAATTTTCGCAAACTGTATTTTGTATCTTTGGTTTATCCTCTTTGAAGGTTTGACATTTGTCAGATCAACTTCAACAAACTGCTGACAATCAGAAAGTGGATGACTAGCAAAGTATCTGAGGATATATCCTCCTGGAAAAATCCGAGGGGATCCAGAATATGCTTCGGTGAGGCTGGTTGATCACAGCATGCGCAATTTAATTTATTGTAAGTGATTATTGAAACATTTTAATAATCAATATAAGTTAAGTTTAGCAGAGATTTTAATTTTTATTTTTCCTAATTTTGTGACATCTCCGTATTGTTAAATTATAACATCATTACATTAAACATTCATTTATGGATTTTTTAAGTCGAGATGGTAATTTAAAGAAAAATTAAATAAAGGAAACATTTTCGGTAATATTGTGGGATCTCAAAGTAGATGGAAGAGAGAAAAAAGCAATTTCAGCAAAACTTAATAGTTTTGTCGTACGTACTATGCAAGATTTTCTGTACGTTATTGACATCAAGTGAATTTTTTCTTCTGAAAAGATTTTTTCCTTCCTTATTGTGAAAACATCTTTATGTATTCTTCTCATGCACGAAAGTGTCTTTCTTATTTCAACTATAAAGTTTCAGCGTTATTTTCACTTACATTTGAAGAGAGAAATTAATTATATTCCTTTGTTTGAGTTTGTAATGTGCTATATTGCAAAAAAATATTTTTTTAAATGCAGACGCATATAAATATTTTATTATAAAGCTATAATATAATATATAATGAATATGATAGAAAATTATATTAGCGTTAATATTATGAAACAAATAACACAATGACATTTTTCCTTAAATTGATTTCTAATTAAACGAAATTTTTAAAACATTGTTATATACATAGAAATTGGTGTTAAAATTTTCAATATAATACAAATAATTGGTAAATAGTGCATCTAACCTAATGCTTATCGTTTTATAATTTAAATACATTTGTGATTTTAGAAAGATATTTATGTTTTGTTTCATTCTTGGGTTACCCATATACGCTATTTCCCTGATATAAAATAACATACTGGAGTGCACAATAATATTTATCGTGTTTACAGAAGTAAATTGCTTTTGGGGTGAAAGTATTTTATTTGATTGAAGCAGTATTACAACTGAATAAACATTTTTTCTTGCGGATTTGTTCTTAAACAATTTAATTTGCTTGTAAACAGAGCGTTTACAAGCAAATTAAATTGTTTAAGAACAAATAGTTTGCTTAATTTTTTGCAAATGTTTGCACACTTTTTATTCTTGAGAGCGAATAGAACAAGCAACTGTCGGTTCCACATTATAATTATGTAAGATTTTCATTTAAACTATTTCTGAATGTTTTTAGGTGTGTGTGAATAAAGGATTAATATCAATCTATTTACTAAAATTTTTTAATTTATGTTTGTAAATTTTAAAATATTTATTTTGATAGACTGACTGCAAGATACGATGTAAAGACTTTCTTTTCGTACTGATTATCGAGCTTAACTCCTTTACCTTCAATGGAGCAATGCCCATCTTCTACGTGCTTCTTGTGCTCTGGCCGAGAGCTGTTTCCACCAATTATTCGAAAAATAATTTTTACAATGGTGTGGCAATAAGGCCTACAAAATCCTATGGAATAGGATTTCCATCGCAGTTCTTCACAAAAATTAATTTAATATACACTTAGTTGTATTAAAATTTAAATATAATACATTTAAAAAGAAAATAATAGTAATTTTTAAATAATTAAAAAACATATAGAAAAATAGATGACTAAATCTAAAATTCTGATTTAGATTTAGTCATGAAATTGATTAACTCATGACAATGGCCAAATATTAAAAGACCTCTTGAATAGGATATCTTTGATGGGTGATAAAGGTTATTTTAAAATATTGAAAAGTTGTTATCTATAGTTGTCTCTTTTGCCCTGTAATCGGCAATCTTATTTCCTATTGTGCCTACGTAGGCTTTGGTTCAGGAAAGTTGAAGATTATTTTTTGACAATGCATTATCGCTAGCCGTATACCTTCGTGAACCTACGTCTACTTTGTTTCCTCATGATAATTTATTAAATATTTGATATTATTTATAATTATCCATTTATGCTGTGGATTGAGTAATAAAAGTAATATTGAAGCGCTGTCAGTCCAAATTGTGACAGTAAATTCACTGTTACTTGCACAGATTATTGCTTGCTAGATTGCTATTACTTCCGCCTGATACAAAGTATGCTATTGCGACAATCTGGAGTTTCTTGAATGGATTTTAGTTCATTTTTTAAACAGTACAAATGAAGCATCAGTTCCTTAATGTTTGTATCCATCTATTTTAAAATCAAAATGGAATGCGATCTTTCAAAAATACTCTTTAAATTTTTATTCAACTTATTAACAAAATATTGTCCGATTAAAATAAATCTATTATTTAATTAGTGATAATAAAATGAATTAGTGATATTATTAATTAGTGATAATAAAATAAAAGTAAAGAATATTGTGCTACCTTGCTTCATTACTTCATTTTATCTTATTTATTAATTAATATAAATACCACTGATTTTTATTTCTCTATTTATTAATCTTTTGTTATTTATGCTTATTTAAAACCCTTTGGAAAACGCATTATCTGTAACCTATAAGCATAGAAAACATTAATATTGCTAATATATTAATTAAATTATTTACAGCTGTTATTTTTCATGACAAAATTAATTTTCAAGGAATAAGAGAACTCCCTTATTGAATACTTCATTTATATCATGGGAGAGATATATGCACAGAGAGAGAGAGAGAGAGAGAAGAGGTATGAGATTTAAAAGAAAAATAATTTTACTACTCTAAATGTAAATATCTTAATGTGAATTCCTGTTTTACAGTATAAATGAAACTAAAAATAGATAAAAGTAATTGCAATCAATTAAATGATTTAGAGGATAATTATGAAACAATTACATTTGGGAGCAAAGGAGCTAAATTTTGTAAATAATCCAAAGTAAAAAATATAAAAATTCTACAATAAAACCAAAATGCTAATTTAGGTAAATAAAGAATTTAATTGAAAAAAGAGTGTATTAAGTTACTACTATTCTTTGTAAAGTCGTCTATTACCATATCGAAATTTTATGAGTGAAATAAATAAGTTTTCCTGAATGGAAACTACAGGTTGACACTTAAACGTGGGCCCACACTTATGTCACACTAAAAAACATAAAATACAGATTTTTACAAAATATCGCGTGGAATGAAATACAATAGGAATGTTTTAATGGAATAGGAATGTTTTTCTCTAAGACTAAGAAATATTTATATTCAAAATAGTCAAAATAAAGAAAGTACATTAAAAATAATATAATTAAAAATAATATAAGAGGTTTTTTATTTAAAGAAAAATAATTCTGTGACTGAACTAATTACTTGTTAGAATTATGATGCTTTTAAAAATATATTTAAGTTTTATTCTTATAGAAATACTTTTATTTTATAAGTAGTAAAAGGACAATATGTTGGAGACAATGTCATTGTGCCCTGGTCCATGTCTTGTGAATGTCACGTGATGTGTACATGCTGCTATGATTGAAGTCCAAGGTGTATTCAGGTTTAATTCCTGTCACTGTTGAATAATAAATAATGAACGTGTTTTATTTTAATGTTCAGACAGCACGTTTAATGTGTGTGTGCTGGTGAACGTTTCTGGCTTTTACCAAAGTTACATGCTTCAAAGGACCTTTTCCACAGCAGTTCATTGATGCTCTTCCTAAACTCAATATCCTGTGAGTGTTTTCATGCCTTATATGATTTTAGAGTGTTATGTTATCCACCGAGTAATATCAAAGTCTTTTGTGTGAAAAAAATACAAAGATAAACTGGATATAAAGATAAAAGTCATGCTTTTAACTTTGCTTCATTTTAACATAAAATTTCCATTTGATAACTTTACATTCTTTGACATCAATTTGGGAGGATATTCCAGATTAAACCCTTGATGTTTGCCAAATACTTAAGGAATCTTCATCACAAAGGAGAAGTGTCAATATTATCAAATATCAATTCTTTATTCCAATTATTAAAAAATTAACATTTTATAATATTTCTGTAATTTCTTATTACGTATATAAAACAAATATTGAGCAAATTATGTTTACAATGAAATCCTGATAACCCTTTTTTGAAAAATTAAATGAGCCTCTATTAGATTACATTCTTTCTATGATTTTATCTTTAATATACCTGATAATAAGAACATATTACTTAAAAGCTAACAGGAAAGTATTTTATTTGAAATGAAATAAATGCTTTCTTTACATTATTTTTTCAAATAATTTATAATATGCTCACACATTAGTTGCCTAAAAATTCCTTGTCACAATCAAAATTTTGTAATATTAATAGGTTGATCATAAAAATAGGTTTGGATGTATACCATAGCAGCTATGTAATACAGCCGGAACATTGGTAATACATCCATTGTTAAAATTTGTAAATCTGAGTTCTTACTTTGATAATTAAATCAGGTTAGAGAAATGAATCAATCACAGAGTTATAGAACTACTTTGATTTATTACTAAATGGTACCTAATCTTCCGAAATGCACAAAGCTATTATTGGTTTGCATATTCAAACATTCGAGAAGAAAATGATAAATTGGTCTTCAATAAACATATTTACATTTCATTCTGATTTACTTATTGCACATATTTGTTGAGTAACTGAAGGTTTTTGTTTTGCTGAAGGCAACGCCGAGCTGGCAGCTGAGTGGTTAGCGCTCTTGCTTTCGGTTCAACACTTCGTGGGTTCGAATCCCACCTAGGGCATAGATGTTTGTAGTGGTTCGGAATCCAATTTGAACCGTAGGTCCCGGTCTAATTAGTCTTCGTGTGCAAAAAAAATGACCGTTGAGCGACAAACAAACCAAACCTTTCTGAAGGCAACAGATATCTCCTTTTTGATTCGTTTCATAAGTGTTAGAACTCGTGAAAATTGTAAATAACGCATACAAAAGGAAAATTACGTAAATTGAATGCGTTATTTTCTTTCCGTGTCTATGCATTAAATAATGTTTGAAGCAAAATAGCTGCTCTGTAACTTTGTAGCTGATTTTCATCTTGTATAATTTTGTGAGATAGGCTTACCTATGTTCGAGTTTAACAGCTTGAATATCGGGAAGACATTTTGTCTTATATCCGAAGTCAATTCCTTATACTTTAATATATTTTTTTTGGATAATTGTTCTCGATATTCTATGCTTAAGGAGTGAGACCTTAAAGAGCATTTTGTATATATTTTCATTTAAAATTCATATTTTTGTGGAAAAAAAGTACTAATTGATATATCGAAAAAAAAAAAAAAAAAAAAAAACATTTAGATTTTTCACTATAATAAAAAATTTTATTTTAAAATACATTTACTAGTTTAACAAGCCCTTTTCCCCTTAATGTCATAAAAATCTTTCTTATCATTTCCACAAATAATGCATGAATATTTTAAATATTTCATTTATTTATGCATGCTAATTCAATACCTATTTATGCATCCATTTTCCTTTGTTTATACATGCAATTTCTTTTGGTAAGATTAAATTTCCGCATTATACATTTGTTTTTAGGAAAAATCATTGTCTATTGAATGCAAATTTATTTTTATCGAACTATAAAAGGGCAAAAAAAATAAATAAATAAATAAATTTCTTTGGTTACAGGAATGTTGAATATTTAATTTTTATTCTGAAAATTTCTTTCGATTTATTCTAACGCAATATATAAGTGAATATAACAAGATATACGTTACTGCAGACCACATACAAATCTCTGAATTTGAGATTCAAACAATTTCAAATTCAGAAAATTGTAGCAAGTGAATAATAAAAAACTTATTTTGCAGACGATAAAAAATAAACAAATGCTTTAGAAACTATTTTATGCTATACAATATTGTATACAATACTTTTTTCTAATAACACTCGCAATGAGCACTGCATTTATTTGAATGGAGTCAACAAGAACAAAATTTACAATATTGTTAAAATTTACAAAATTTACAATATGTTACTTACTTTAATCCTGTGCAGTTCTTTACTGCACAGGATTAAAGTAAGTAACAAAAATTACATATAGTTTATTTAATTTTATACTATAGTATTCAAATTACATTATATATGCAGAGTTAATCTGAAAATAAAGTTTGCATAAGGTAAAATAATGTGATATATCTGAAAGCATTATTCATTGTAGAATAGTGTTGTTCTCGTGTGCCAACTAGACTGGCAAATTGGGGTGCGCTGCTCAACTATTCCAACTGAACTGTATTTGGTGTGGAGTCCGACTTCTTCAGAGCACACACATACCATAGGGACCCCCGTTTAAAGGGTAGGCAACCATTCATACCTCATTCACATACACAAAGAAAGGACAAAGACAGTATATATAGAGAGAAAAAGTACATCCATGCCTGAACTGGGATTACAACCCAGGACCTCCATATTCGTAGCCAGGCACGCTGACCACTAGACAATTTCGCCGGCTACAGAGTAGTGCAATATATTACATTGCACTATTGGAACATCTAATTGGAAAAGTGGTGCCGGCTCAGCACCACTTTTCCAATTAGATGTTCCAATAGTGTTAAAGTCCCTATCAAGAAAATCAATCCATCTGATTTTGGGCCTACCTCTGGAACGCTTTTCCATTGGCCTTGCAAGAAAGATTTTTAGGGGTGCGTTCAGTTGGCATATAAATAACATGGCCAGCTCATCTCATCCTTTGTATTTTAATGTATTTGATAATATCAATGTCCTTAAAACTTTTGTATAATTCATTGTTATATCTTCTACGCTATACCCCATCTGTCTCCACTCCACCATAGATGCTTCGCAAAATTTTCCTTTCAAAAATAGCCAAACGGCATTCATGTTTCTGTGTCATGGCCCAAGTATCTGAAGCATAAGTTAAAATGGGTCTAATAATAGTTTTATATAGTAAAATTTTTGTCCTGTGTTTGATATATTTGGAGGTAAGATATTTTTTTAACCAATAAGATGCACGATTTGTTGCAATTACCCTTTTGTTTATTTCGGGTCCCAAATCACCAAAGTTATTTATTTCAGATCCAAGGTAGGTAAAACTGTTCACAGCTTCAAAATCATAAGATCCAAGGTGAATACAGAGCAAGGATGGTTTTGCCTTATGCATGACATATATTTTGTTTTGCTTTGATTGACTATTAAATTCATTTTATTTGCCTCTCGTACCAATGCCAGAAAGGATTCTTTAAGAGTATCAGGATTTCTAGCAATTAAATCCAAATCATCTGCAAAGCCCAGGATTTGTAAACTTTTACTAAAAATGGTACCTCTAGTATTAATGCCTGCATTTCTGATGACTTTTTCTAAAGCAAAGTTAAATAATAAGCAGGCGAGGGCATCTCCTTGTCTTACACCATTTTAAATTTTTAATGGTTCTAAATGATAACTCTGAATCTGAATCTTCATTACAGATTCCTGCATAGTTAGATTTACTAATCTGGTTAGTTTTCCAGGAATATCAAAATCTATCATTGCATTAATTACTGCATTTCTGTTCAAACTGTCATAAGCAGTTCTGAAATCAATGAACAGGTGATGTGTGTCAATTCCATGCTCTCTACATTTTCCCAGAATCTGTCTTAAGTTATAAATTTGTTCCACAGTAGATCTCCCTTTCCGGAACCCACATTGGTAGTCTCCAACTATATTATCAGCCAGTGGGACTAATCTGTTGAATAAAATACCTGATAAAACTTAAAGCTGTGCACAGAAGGCTAATGCCTCTGTAATTAGAGCATTCTAAAAGATCTCCTTTCTTATGAATGACACAAGCAATATTTTCCTTCTAATCTATGTGTAATACCTCCTGGTTCCATATGTCAATTAAAAGATCATATAGACTATCAAGTGCAACATCACTACTACATTTCAAACGTTTTGCCTGAAAATGATCAGGACCTACTGCCTTGTTGTTTTTAAGCTTTCACAGTGCTTCTCTAAATCCCTCAAAAGTAGGAGGTGGAACCTCAAATTCAGAGCTATTAGCAGGATTAATGGGTTCATGAGAGTGCAATTCCTGATTAAGCAGATCATTAAAATGTTCTCTCCATCTTTGGAGTACATTAGCAGTACTTGTTAGAATGGTCCCTGACTTAGACCTGCAAAATGAAATTCTAGGTATAAACGCTTTACGACCCACAGTAATTTTCTGGAAAAAAAGCTCTGCTTTCATTGGATCTTCTTAGATGTTCAACATCTTTTAATAGATTCCACAAAAATTGTCGTTTTTTTGCTCTATGGATTCTTTTCTCAAACCTTCTTGCTTTTTTATAAGATTCAACAGCTCTTCGGGTGTGTCTTCATTGAATCATGTTCCTATAACCATTATTTTTGTTGGCAGTAGCCACTTTGCAATCAGTGTCAAACCAATCACTTGAAGTTCTTCTTTCTGATTTTCACAGGATAGCAGTGCCTGATGCTTTAAAGGCATCTCTAATGCCATGCCATTTATTATTAATGTCACCATCAGTATTAACCTCCTTTAAGTTTCTATCTAGGTCCAATTGGTAGCACTTTAATGTTACAGGATCTTTTAGTCTATCACAATTAAATTTAATCAGAGCCTCTCCTCTTACCTTTCGAGCATTAGATATTCTATTTCAAATTTTTGCGACAATGAGATAATGGTTTGAATCAATGTTAGCTCCACGTATTGATCTCACACCCATGATATTTGATATGTGTCTTGAATCAATGAGTACGTGGTCTATTTGGTTAGTCGAATTGCCATCAGGTGATCTCCAAGTGAATTTATGAATATTCCTGCGTTCGAATAAAGTGAACCATTTCACGAGCAGCAGCAAAAGAAATCAATCTTATGCCATTTTCATTAGATTCACTATGAAGTCTATGCTTTCCAATAATAGGGTGAAATTCAGTCCCTCTGCCAATCTTAGCAATCATGTCTCCTAAAATAATTTTGACATCATGCCTGTTGCATGAATTGAGCAAAATTTCCAGATCGTCATAAAAGGCATCTTTTTCATCCTCTCCCTTCTCCTCAGTAGGTGAATGGGCATTTATTATACTATAGTTTGAAAAAGTATCTCTCAATCATATTTTACAGAGTCTTGGAGAACTCGCTTTGAAGTCTATTACTAAGCGTTTGATTCTTTTATTTAAAAGAAAACCAGTGCCAAAAACATGTTTCTTTTCATGACAACTATAGAAGAGGACATGATTCTTTTTTCTCCAGGATACCCTGTCCTGTCCATCTAAGTTCTTGTACAGCAATTAGGTCCATTTGGTAACTATCCATTTGCTCAGTTAACATTTGTAATCGTTTGGTTCCATATAATGACCGCACGTTCCACTGTCCGAATTTCAAGTTCTTGTGCCGAGTTCCAAGTCGTTTTCCAAAGGTCCGTCCAGAATTTGTCTCATGAGACTTCGCAACAATTAAGATTTCACAGGGTGGGGTCGTTAGCCCCACGCCCAACCCCCAACCTGAAGGACCAGGCCTCCATATTTATAAACCCCCTGGAGACAAGGGTGCCGGGCTATACCCCCAACACTGGGTACCCATTTTAGTCGCCTTTTACGACATGCATGAGTTACATTGGGACTATTCTTTCACATCCGGTCACCACACAGGTGATTGTTTCATACATTTAACATAAATTAATTTATTTATAGGCCCATGGATACTTTTTCACACGATGCTTAGTTCAGATAGAGTTACTGCTTAAACATTAACTTGTCCACATTGTAGGATGAACTCAGGAACTGTTATACAAAAAAAATTGATATCCATAATATTAACCGTTGAATAATCACTTCGAGTCAACATCAATAAACTTTAAATTAAAAAATAAAATTTCAAGCTGCTCAAATTATAATAGTCATTAATATAGTCAAAAACTCGGTTTCGAAATATTTTTCTTTGTGTATAGATTAAAAAATATCTGTAAGCAGAATGGTAAGAAAGACATAAAAATAAGATTAAAATTTTCGGGTAATTAAATGAATGCAAAAACAAAAAATCGCATAAAAACAATACAATAAAAAGTATTCTATTGTACGTAAGAATGTAATTTATGCTTTTTAGAATATTTTAGAATCAATTAAAAATTACATAGTTGAAAATTCAAAATCATATTTGAAAACAAATAACAGCTTTTAAAACAGCAGGAGAACCTGTGATTTATAAATAATTAATTATGTGCATTTGAGAGCAATAATCTTCAATTATGAATTTCAGATTTTTAAACGTATTAAAATTTAGTATATTTCATTGCAATATTTTTTTTCAAAAATTAAAAAGTCTAAACTTCTATTTTCTTTACTGGTGGATGCAGTTTTTGTATCTTGAATACGACAACCCATAATTTGGTTGAAAAATAAAGAATGTAATGTCGTGTAATTTTTTCTATTTAGGATTACACACACATTTTTGTCTTGTCTGTTTACCAGAATAATGAACCAATTTAAATTTAATTCTTTCAGAAAAAGTTTATTTTTTGCACTACTGAATTTATTTAATATAATGCTTAAGAACAATTACTTCGTAACTGATGTCTGGAAGCTAATAATTTCAATGAAATTTATTTATCTAAAAATTACTAAACTATTTATGATCAGGTTTAAAACTCTAGAAAAGTAAAAGGAAAAAGATAAACATGATCAATAATGAAATATAATTTTTAAATTGAATTATTCAAAAAATATTTACAATACCAATTTCAAATATACCGTAAACATTTAATAAGACTTAAAAGCATATTTCTTTTATTTTGATTTCTAATTTAACTGAAAAGTTTCATAATGCTTACAAATAGTCCTAATATTATTTATAAAATCAGCCCAATAATTTTAAGTCAAAAATAAATTATTTTACAGCGTTAAGATGCAGCATGCACTTTTGTTTTTGCATTTTGAAAAGAGAATTTAAACCAATCAATAGAATAAATTAAGTCACTGTTATATCAAAGAGTATCATGTTTTAGAGCTTCTTTTACGTTTTAATATAGATATTTAAAAAAAAAGAACAATACCAGAATTACAGATACCCAAATTCCATTGGATTCACATGAAAAAATCAAAACAATTTGTAAAATAATATGAAGTAATACTATTGCAAATAGGAAACTTTGTGGAATTAATTTAAATTTAAATTGCTTGATTAGTAACTAATTAATTGATGTTTCTAATTTTTTTAGCTTTATAAATCACATATTTTAATTGTTTTGAAATATATAGGACGTAAGTATGTAACGTACATGTTTCATAATGTCTTTCATAAATAACATATCATATTTTATTTTTACTGAAGGAATAGGCTTTAATTTTTTGCTTCACATTTTATTGTAACCATTAAATTGTAAAGAAATGTGAGACCTCGGTAATTTTAAAAGGTAAAATATTTTTACCTTTAAAAATTACTCAGGTCTCAAATTTCTTTACAATTTAATGGTTACAATAAAATGTAAATGAGCAATAGATTTATAAAATGACTGGAGAAATGGAAATCTTTGAATCACAGGACAAGAAGGACTATAAGTAACGTAAGCATTACATATTAGGTTTACGTAAAGTTGTAAATCCTGACGTACAGAAGAAACTTCGGAGCACAGTGGAATATAACTTTATTTTTCATAAATAATAAAGGTATATTTTTAAGAGTTTACTACATTTTTAGCATTTGTCAATTGTTTTGATCTTATAATTATTTCATATAATATATAGTATCAGTTTTAACTGCAGTTAAAGTTTGCATTTTTCATTGATACACATTGAATGTTATATATGCTATACTCTAATATTATAACTGAATTGCATAAAAAGTATTTATCGATTTATGGCGGGAATATTGAATTGAATATGAATTTGTAGGTCCATGGTTATAAGTAATTGAATAGGTAGGTATCTTATGCATATGTAGACACAGTGATTGAACAATTTTAATAGAATAGAAAACTGACTAAAAGATGATCTTTCTTTATTTTTCTACCATTTATCTACATCTTAATTTCAATATTTGTCATAGCTCGCACGTACAGAAATCGTCATTAAGTTAATGAACAGTTTGTGAACAGTAACAGTAGTGTAAATTAATGAACATTCATTAAGTTAATGAAACAGCATTTTGAAAAGCCAAAAAATACGGATCTTTTATATAAAAACATAAATAAAGTATTTATTTTTAAATAAGTTCACTGATGACTCAAGAAATAGTAATTTCAATGGCCCAAGGAGTGTTTCTTCAAAGTAGGATTAAATCATGCAGTTGCCTTTGACTTATTTATTTAAAAAATATCTTTTATCCTCAACCAATTCATTAACTCACCCATTCATTTATTTTCATTTCTATCTGATTAAAATAATCATCGGCTTTTTTTGTATGAAGTAGATTAATTTTAAATTCATAAAAAACAATTATGTTCCTCTAAATTTGCTTTTCCTTAGCCCAATGAATCTTTCTTCAAATTTTATGAGACAAAATCATGCTGTTTTTAATTTATTCTATTTTTATTGAGTCATTTCTAGAGCGCTTTCACATTTCTAACATTTTGTGAGGATTTTTTTTAAAAGCAATTATGAAACTTTCGAAGAAGTTGTAAAATACTTTTCGAAATATCATCTCTTTCAAGTTTAACTTGAACTTCCCTAAGAGAATTTCTACTTGAATTTCAGAAAAATTTATAATGTTTATAAAAATAACTTTTTGAAGGTATTTTATATTTAATTTTCCTAAAACATTACTTTAAAAAATATTTAGTTATTTTTCCGCATTCAAATTCAAAATTAAACTTTTACTTAAGTTGAGTCCTATTGAAAAAATTTCGTTATTTTGACCACTCAAATCACACTTTTAAATATAAAACTCCATTCTTAGAAAATATGCTAATGAGCAAACAGCATGAGATTAAAATAAAATTTTTACTTACTTAAGCACTGGAATTTTTTTATGTAAAATACTAGAAATTTTAAGTGAATCTTGATATATCATTTTTCCTTTTTGGTATATCAAAATAAAGAAATTTTACAAAATTTTTGTTCAATAATATTTTTCTCATAATAACAATGAACATACGTTTCACATCAGGGTTTTCTTATGATAGCTATAAAGCCATTATGTTTTATAGCATTTTTATTATAAATATGAAAATTATTTAACTACAAAGCGATACTACTCTTAAAATTGATTGTTTTATTTATGAAAAATAGGAAGTAAGATCTCTTATAATAACATATCAGCTTAAAAGTGTATGTGTGAATCTTTAGTTTAATTAATCCAATATTATAAATTGAAACTTTAAACTATCACGAGAATAATATTTCGATAGGGTAATTGATTTATCTTAAATTTAAATAAGACAACTATTATGAACTACACATTTAATGTATATGGAAGCGATATTTATTGCAAAACCTGCTGTAAAACTCCGGATGCTTTGTAAGTTTACTTAAAAAATTTTTTCGAAAATTGATGATCGTACCAATGTATAAGTAATTTATTACAACAAAACAAGGATATACTAATTTTGTAAAAAGTAGATGAAACCAAAAATATTAAAATATATAATTAAACAACTATATTGTATTATGGGTAGTGTGCAAATGAGAGAGCTGGCGCAGTGACGTTTAGACTATAAGCCATCCCCATAAAAACTGACCCCCCACCTTTAGAAAAGAATGATATTCTTTACCCATAATTTTTTCCACCCACTTTTAAAAAATACTTGTCACAAACTTCCATAAAAATCAGACCCATTTTTATTTAAGAATGGTATAAGAAAAGACATAATTTTTCCACTTCCTTTTAAAAACAATAGCTCTTAAAACCCCCATTAAAATTGTACCCCACCTCAAAAAAGTAATGGCTCTATTTCAATCAAACCAATTCTATAAAACAATGGTTTAAACACCATTAAAATCTCATCCACTCTAAGGCAAGCGATGGCTACCATAACAATTTTTATAAAATGGCGGTCCCGAAACGTCGCTGAGATGGAAGGGTACCCCCTTTGATGAGCATCCCTTTTTGAAAAGAACTATAATTTTAAAATATTAATTAAAATATTTCAGCATGAATATAAGAGAACCCCCTTTGCTGCGTTACATTAAAAAATTGATTTATTCCCCACTAAAAATTTCTTAAAAAATAGCCAGGTCAGTGATACCAGAAGTCCAGCTCCAACAGCTGTTTACGAACTCTAGAACTGCAGTTCCAGTATCACTGACTGGACAAGCAGGGCCTGCATATATGAGAATACATTAATGACAACACAAAACAATACAAATACAACAACTAAACAGACATAGAGACCACAAGTCCCAACCCACCACTGATGTTTCGCTCCGTGTTCATCCATAAGTGAGCTTAACGAAAATAGCATTTTACTATTCACGAAAGTTGCTATTAAGCCGAGGCTGGGGATCGAAATCATGATATTACGGTTACTGAGCTTAGACTTTGCTACGGAGCTATTGGGTAGCCGTCAGAGAGAGAACGTATAATTAATATATACATGTCACCGAAGACAAAAAGAGGTTAAACTATAGCTTTAAATAAGTCGTTTCTGTCTCAGAGTGTGAAAAATCTTTAAAATATCAAAGTCTGCAATTTATCTGATTGAAAATTATCGTGAAAAACACTTCAGAAATTAAAACAAAAAGAGTCGAAAAATTTTCTATAACAGATTCCGAGTCCAGATTGTGCTGCCATCCAATGACAGTTAGAATAAAAATCTCTTACGTCATTCAGAGTTGTTTTTTAACAGTATACGAGAGAGGAAAAAAAAACCGTTTCTCTCACGAGCGTTTTTATTCAAGGTCGCATCTTTTCGAACCGCTTCCTCATTTTATTTATTTAAAGAAATGTGAATAAAGAGATATGGAAAATATTTATGACTTATTCGGTGACATGATAGCACTCTACGGGAGTGCGACATGTAGAATGACTAGTCTGCCAAGAGTGTGTCAAAAATTATTCTTATGCATAGAAGAAGAAACTGATTAATATCAAGAAATTTATTTCCTAATTTTAAAATATGTTATTCAAATGCATCAAATATTGCGTGAAAAGAAGAACAAAAATGAGGTGTGATATTTTATCTAAACTGAACTAACTTCTTTAAATCGATTACATTTTAATGATTTTAGAAAATCATTAAAATCTAATATTACTGTTCGAATTGAAAGATATGCGCTGGTTGAGACTTCCCGACATGCTTACTTCCCAAATACACAAAGAAAAAAGGTTTCAAATCATTGAGTTTTAAATAATTTGACGCCATTTTATCACATATTTGTGGTAGCGATACAAGACAATCAGGCAATTCTATAACTATTCTATTTCCATATCTTGTGGTTATCTGTTTAATTTCAGTGACAGGATATTTTTCATGGATGTTAAGATCCCTCATTTTCTTCAAAGTCTTTGTTTCATCTTCCAATGAACTGAGTGCGTTTAATTTATTTAACAATTCCATTCTGTGTTTATTATGTGAGAAAATTTTTTTTTCTTTCTTTAAATGCCAAAAATTATGTACCTATCCACACTTATAACTTTTATTTGTTTCTCTTTTAATGATTCTACCTCTTCCATGTTTAATATGCCCAGAGATATATGAATAAGAGACGCATTCTCCAAGTAATTAAAATTTTATCTGTATGGATCAGTATGGTTTTATCACTAAAATTTTATCAGTATGGACTGTGATATCAGAAATCAGATATGCCAGGTCCAATTCCTTATAGGTTCTAATAAGTTAAGAATTGAGTTTCTCCACTTATATATGGGGCGAAAAAAATTCTAACCTTTCAATGTGTAAATAGGGTTTCGACTTACATTAACCTTCTGTAAGTACTGATAAGGTAAAAACATCATTCTGTTTCCCATTCGCAAATAAAATGATTGATTCTTCATTGACACGTGTTTCCTTATCGTGAAGGACCTCTTTACCTTTCTCTAATCGTATCTTTGGTTTCTCATTCATGTTATCACAGGCTAAAAAAATTGTTACTTTCATGTACATCTCATCTGGTAATTTTAAGTTTGAATATAAAAGATTTGAAGTACATCTATTGAACGGGAAAGTCTTAAAACCATTACCAGTGAATTGCATTCCTCGATCTGTAGAGGCGCAGAATGTCTTAGTATCAACATAATATTTATTAGCACAATCTGTATGATATTGAGGCCTTTTCACACCTGAAAGTTTTTGATTGTGAGCACAATAATTTTTATTAATTTTATTCCTTAGAATGTAGTACTAATCAAGGTATTTCTCAGTAATAACATCGTTTGCATTTACAGGTTCTTTCACATTTGACACTATTTTATTGTTAGCATCATAACGATCAGCTCCTAAAATCAAAGCATTAGTATCAACATAATGTTTATTAGCACAATCCGTTTCATACTGAGGTCTTTTTACACCTGTAGTTCTTTCATTGTGAGCATAGTAAGCACCTTCATGGAATGTTAAAGCATTATTTTCAAAATATCGTTTATTCACAATATTTTTCTCAGATTCTGTATCCTTTACATTATTTATCGTTTTGCCTTTCGCATCAAAATTTCCTTGAGGTATGTGAACTTTTGCTTTGTAACACATTAACCACTGTACCTACATAATCCCTATTTGCAGAATCGGACTACTCAACCGGATTTAAAATATTGTTAATACTTTTTTCCTTTTGCGTTGTACTGCTTATCATTTTCTGAAAAAACTAAACTTTTTTTGGACAAATCTCGAATGGATGACCTGATATTTTTCCTACATTTGTCTACGTAACATTTTGTACTACGCCATTATTTTCTAAAGGTTCTCAAGCATTCCTTAATATCTTTACTTCCATATCATAATTACCAACATGTGTCAGTTTAAAGTGTTTTCCTGGAATACCTGGTGGTCCTTCTTTGAGTCCTTCCTCAAAAAGTGGATAATATGCTGTCATTTCTTTACTTTAATATGAGTAACTTCAATAGTCTTCCGAATATTAAAATTAAAATTCAGTACCATTTATAGCTTTAATGTTTTGATCATGGTAATATCTTGATTCTTTATGTTTAAATAACATTTCTTGCGTTCTCGTAAGATGAAATAGAAGACATAATTCTTGGTGGTGTTGTTTCTTAATCTCCAGTTGAAATCTATAGTCAGGTTATGCGTGTCTGTTTAATTTTAATGGTGAGCTAAGTTAAAGATTGGATATAATTTACCGAAATTGGAATAATTGACCATGCATCCTGTTTCTGGTGAAATGGTGTTGAGTCCAGATTTCAAAAGAACTGTGTATAGCCGATTGTAATCACCTTTCTCAAAATCTATCATATAGTTAAGAGTTGGCACCCTTACATTATTAACCACCAGCCAACATTCCATCATATCTAAGTTGCTGAATAATATGCTGTTCTGTTTTGCATTTTCATATCTTTCAGCGTATTGTGGTATGAGGTGCAAGGACAATATTTCGTCTGAAGTAGCATTTATGGAATAAAACTCACTTGAACTCTTTAAGAAAATATTCGACTTTACTTAAAGCTGTGTTGGTTCCAGTTTATTTCCACAGGCATCTCTGATAATCTTAATTCAATAAATTTTGCAGCTTCTGAATTCTTAAATCTAACATAAGGAAGACAAAGTGATAAATATTTCAAAACAACCATGTAATCCCTATTTTGCTCATCTGTGTACAGCATATTCTGACCATGATTTCTCTGAAACTAAAACTTGATTTGGAACTCTATTATAATCTTTTTGTATTTATTGAAGAAATCAAATACGTATTTTAATGGGATCCATATAGCGACAGTTTTGCTATTTTGAGTAAGTTTGCATCTTTCTTTGAATCCTTGATAAATCTCATCGTTCATTCCTAATTTTTCGAAAAATTCTGTTATCTTAGTTGCGTCTACCAAAGTCCCATCATATTTTAATGATTTTCTTTCAACTGTGTCTGTTGTATTAACGTAGAAGCACATATTAGTAGCTTCCGGAGTAAAATAATCTGGTGTGACATGAATTAGACCTAACGCATGTCACATGAGAGCAGAAGTATTAATGTCAGTTTCGATTTCAATGTCGCCTAATGTAAATCTGTTGGCATTTATTAAACCACCTCCATTCACGAGAGCTACATTTATCATCCGATATTGCCATTTCATTACTGTTAATATTTTTTAGCTTTTGTTGTAAATATCCATTAGAATATAAGATACTGGAGTTAATGTCTTGTATAAAGAGATGGTAAGTGGCATTCTCAGTAGAACTGTCGCTATTTTCATGCCTTACTTCTCAATAATCATAATTTTCAATGTCTGCATCGTAATAATAATCGGTGTTGTTTAAATCAAATGTTTTGTTCATTTTGTTCATTTATTATAGAAATAATTTTTTTACTCCTATTAATTTAATAGCTATATTGCTATTAAATCAAATTTAAAGAAACTTCAGTCCAGCTCCATGTTTTTTCTTCTTTGAAAATATTTCGTTCAACTTATCGTGGACAAAATGTTTCATTTCTAATGCACTTGGTAGAATTAGATCATTTGAAAAGAACCCTCTTCCTTGTATCTACTTACTCTTCCTTTGAAGTCTATATTTATTCATTTCTTTATTTAGAGGGCAATAAAATTCTATTGTACTTCTTGCTTATTGAGGGGAATTAAATCACCTCTATGGTTCGTTATTCTATTATTTTGTGAACACTCTCCATCCGAACAGGAAAGAATAGAGGTCTTTCAAATGATTTTATGATTTGACAGCCTGGACGATTAACGTTCGTAAAAGAATAGATTACGTTTGAGGATTGAAAGCCGTTGATGTAGGCTCCCTCCGCGATATCGCAACGTATATAAATGTTATCATTCCTACCATATAAGTCGGCAATATATTTACCTATCTGTTCAAACTCTTCATATATTTTGGGTTCGAATCCTAACAGTTTAAGCATGTTGTTGCATTTTGCTAAATCAATCTTATACATATCTTTCAACTTGATGGCAATTCTTTGCCATTCCTCAACTGTACCAAATTGAATTGGCGGATCGTTTCCAAAAAAATTCATCATGTAACGATTTAGCCTTTTAACAGTGTAATTTCCATCTTGGAGCGATAGATCTAACCACTGATGGCCATCATAGTATGAAAACTTCTCCTCTTTGATATTATTCCAAGAAACGTACATTGAAAAAGACTGAAGGGCAATCTTTTTAAATCTAAAAGGTCTGGAATATACAATTGTAAAGTATTACGACTTTTCAGAGTTTATCAAATCATATATTAACAGTACCATTTATTTATAGAGAACATTTTTTTTTCATTACAGTCACTAGGGTTTTGGGTAAAGGAATACAAGACATCTTCCACAGATTTAATTTTGTTTCTTTTACTAATATACTTCATACAAAGGTAGCCGTATTTGACAGAGGCTGGATGTTGCAAAAAGCTTGATTTATGCCCTATTTTTTCCCCAGAACTTCGTAGATATTTCTTTATACTGGTAAGAATTTTTAAACATGTTCTCCAAACGGATCAAAATATTCGACGAAATCATTATTAGGATCGTTATAGTAATACACCCAGTGTGTACCAGGTCCTGTAACCTATGTCCAAATTAATAATACCCTTTTCAAATTGTCTCATCTTTTTAATAACAGATCCGAAGTGAAGACACCCCTAAACCCTTTTTCTTGCTTCATATTATCTTCAATTACTTCGTTGTATATTCCCAGTTTTGATAGACTCCCTTTCCACGGGGCTTTTTTTGAGAAAACCTTGATCCTGAAATTTTATTTAAAGCTTTCTTTGCTCCTCATCCTGCTGCCACACTTGCGGCACCTAAAGCCAACGCCTTAGCTCCGGAAATTAATACAGGCAAAAAAGGGGCTAGAAAGCCACTTGTTTTCTTGAGTTGTATCTTGGTGAGTAATTCTCTTTCCCTTCCCGATTTGAGCTATTTGTGTTTGAGTTAAGCACATGTCATAGTTAGATGGTTTTGTCCTATCTATCTGTAGGGAACTTTCGTCTCTTTTCTGGTATGCAGATTTTAATTTAGCAATCTGATGGTCGCTTAGATGTATATTGGTTTTTACGTAGTTACTCATTTATTTAATAAGAAGTTTTTATAGTTTTCTTTTACTTGCTTGTTTCTTAGAATTCCTTCATTTAATAATGCATCCACTAAATCAACGATTTGAGCATGTAAATTTTAATTCTTGGATCCATTGCATACTTTATCGGTAAATCGAGCCAAAATTTCCAGTTTATCTTCCACCCCTTTACCCAGGTATATTTCCTTTATTTTAAGTCCCTCAGTCGCTCTCGATAATCCTCTAATATAATCATATTTTCCCTTAAATAATCAGCTATAGATAATTGTCTATCTTCTCTTTGCTCATCTTTTTTAGTCATTCGAGCAATCTGACTCATATCTTTTTGACGAGCAAATTTTAAGTAAGTACTCTTTACTTTATTGACAACTTCTTGCAAAGCATCCTTGGATTCCTTGTACAACTTTTTAAGGGTATTGGAAAATTATATTTCTCTAAAAACCCTACATTCAAATCTTTATCAAAATAGAAGATAACTGGAGACGCTATAGAAGGTTCAATCGCAAGAGGACTCTTATCAACAGCATCTTTTATAGACTTAAAATGTTCTTTTCCAGTAACATCTTGTTGAATTTTCTCGATTAAAGGTTTGTGAAATTCATACAATGTTTTCTGTAGCCCTAATTTTTGTTCAAGATTTTGTTCGTTGTTCTTTCTGACCTCCGCGTGAATCTTAAACACTTTCAGGTCATTCTTAACTTTTCCTCTTAGCTTCTTATTTCGCTCTTTTTGTAAAGCATTCATTTATTAATAAGCAAATTATTTTTTACAGGAAGCAAATTAGGTTTTTACTAAGAGCAAATTATGTTTTTACTCTAAGCAAATAAGCCGTCCCCCATGTCTGTTCTAAAGTTTAATGTAACTAAGAAAGTCGCAGTCAGTATCCCAACCTCGGTTTTTACGAGATAAAATTAACAGGGATGGCTAAAGCAGCGCAACTTAAAATGCTGCGGTTGGGATTCTAACCTCAGCTTTAAAAAAAACTGATGCGTCGGCTTTCACGAGATGATGCAAACATTTTTCACATTAAATAAAGATGATTCCCATTGAAGTTTTTACATAGCCAGAAGAATTAGCCGATGCAAATCAGAATTATTTATTACCGAAGCACCCTTTCAGACTTCTGATGGCTGGAGCTTCAGGTACTGGTAAAACGAATTTATTGCTGAATTTTATTCATGATTATCTCAAGTTTGATAACTTGTTCAGTTGCGCTAAGGATATGTTTGAACTCAAGTACACTAAACGGAAAGAAAAGTACACAATGTTTGATGCTGTGGATATTAAAGATATATTAGCAGAGTAAACCAAAAAGAAGAAACAAACTTTGCTCGAGTTATTTGAAAAATATGGCAAGAAAGAAACCTTATTATCCTCTGATACAAAAGACTTTATTGCAGTGGCTGATCTGGATCCATTTTGTAAAAATGTTGTTGCTTTGATGACTGTGTGACAGAGAATGACCAGGAGAATATAGAAGATTTCTTCATCAGAGGTAGGAAGAAGAATGCCTCAATCATTTACCTCTCTCAGTCCTATTACAGAACGCCTATTGTTATCAGGAGAAACTGTAACTACTTAATATTTTTTAACCTTCAGCAGAGGGAGATTCAGCAGATCATAAGGGAGATAGATGGTAATCTAACGAAGGAAGAGTTCAATCGATTGTACAAAAAATGCATGCAAAAACCATATGATTTTTTTAAGCTTGATTTAGTCTCAATCCGGTTTTAAGATACCGAAAAAAATATTTCATCCCTATAAATAAAGATGGAAGAGTAATTACGGAAGAAATTTTACGTGTATAGAAAGATCTACCACCATTATCATGAGATAAAGGTTTCGCTATCCATTGCAGTTCATTGGGTTTATCCGCTTTTGCGATGGTACCCTTAACCGCTCTGAGTTTAAGTGCCGGTATAGTTGAAGTTATCGAAAAGTCCCTGAATATCGTGGAAAGGAACGAAGAGTATAAGCAATCATACAAGTTTTATAAACAACTATTGAATTCTTTCAAATCAAATGCATTAACAGAAGAAGAGGTGTACAGTAGAGAGGATGATTTTATCAACAATTCAGTCTACTTACCCAGAGAAAAATACATGAAACAAACCCAGCTGAATGGTTATGAATATGTGAGCAAATAATTTTTTGCATATAAATAAATGAACCGTTGCAAGAAAGAAAAAGGAGTTATTAACTCTGCAATAAACTATTTACCGTTTGAAATGCATTTGCCTGGTTACCAATTTACAAGGCCAGGCACTCAATTGCTCAGAGTTAAACTAGATTAAATCCCGATTTAACATACAAAGAATGGAATAAGCCTATTAATAGAGTCGATGAAACTGCTTATAAACATGATGTGTGTTAATTAAAAAATAAAGATACCGAAACAAGAAACCAGGTGTGCGAATCAGACATGATAAAAGAATTTGAAGATATTCCTAATCCAACTCTCCGTGAAAGGTTAGATAGAGCTGTTGTGAAGCCAATTATCAAAGCAAAGAAGACATTTGGAATGGACTCAAAAATGTACTGCCTAAAATGTAAAACCCACACTGAGACTAAAGACGTACAGCACGCTACCTCTAAAAACGGCAGACCTATGTTGAAAGGGATCTGCATGGTTTGTGGTTCTAAAAAGAATCGTTTTTTACCGCTAAAGGCGTAACTGAGGACCCCCAAAAAGTTTATTACGTTCCAGAGACTGGACATTGTGGTATAAATGAACTCAGTAGAAAAACAGGTTTAAGTCGAAAAAAAGTCTAAGATTTCTTACATCAACACGATGTTTACACCAAACATAAACCACTCATCAGTAAGTTTAAAAGAATGAGAACTTATGTGTCACACACTGATGATCAATGGCAAGCACATTTGTTATTTTTAAAGCCATTTTCAAAATCTAATGTCGGCTATAACTACTTGTTAACAGTCATAGACATTTTCAGCAAATATGGGTGGGCTGCGCGCTTTCGCAGAAAAACAGGAGAGGAAGTGACTAAGGCATTTAAGAAGATATTTAAAGCGAGAGTTCCTCTTAAAATCCAGACTAATAAGGGAACCGAATTCATTAACAAAGAGATACAGCTTCTTTTTAAAGAGAACAATATCTACTGGTTCACTACTGGAAACGTTGAAATCAAATACTCCACACTGGAACGATTCAACAGAATTGTAAACGGTAAAATTCGGAAATATTTAGCGGCTAACAATACCAATTGATGTTAGTGATGTAGTGGATCAGTTAGTGAAAAGTTATAACAACTCTTACCACAGAAGTATAAAGATGACGCCGGTTGAGGCCAGTCTAAGCGAAAACAGTGGTACAGTCTACCACAATTTATTTAAATAAAAGGTCAAACATAAACCCAAATACCAAATAGGAGATAAAGTCAGAATATCAATATATAAAACAACTTTCAGAAAAGGTTTTCAGGCAACCTTTACAGAAGAAATATTCGTCATCTCTGAAGTATTAGAAACCGATCTAGTCACTTAGAGAATAAAGGATTTAAACAATGAATATGTAAAAAGGACCTTTTATGAAAATGAGCTGGTAAGGTATCATAAGAAGGACAATGTGTACAAAATCAAAAAAAAAAAAATCTTAAAAAGGTGGGATGTAAATATTTGGTAAAGTGGTTAGGTTATACAGAGAGCAGCTGCATAGATAAGAAAGATTTTATTTATTTTTATTAGCTGACAAAAGCTATTAAAATTCTAGTTTAAAGCTTCGAAGACGGTTTGACAGATTTCTTTATTTTGATCAAGCGTTTTCTTCATTTTAGATAACTTAAGCGGTACCTGAAAATCTCTTTTCCACAACAGATGTAATAAAATGTATTCTTTACTGATTAAGTTTTTCCGCTATTTAAACAATTCTTCATATTTGTAAAAAATTGTAACGCGACAAAAAATTTTAAAAATTGTAGTCGCTTAAGTGCCGATATAATAAATCGTGTTTGAAGACGTATGACATCCAAAACGACCATAATCTGAATTTTCCTAAAGACTTTTTAAGAATATTTCGTCACAAGTCCAGGGTCTTATCACAAAATATCTGAAGAGGCTACGTGGTTTGACGGTTAATTTCCAATTTCTTTGTAACTATGAAAAGGGAAAAAAAGATGAATCGTTGATAGAAATGGAGAAAAACTTCAAAACAGAAAATGAAGTCATCTTAGAATCAACTGATTTGTTAGCTTATTACAGATAGGTTATTCAAAAGATATTGACAGAAATGGAGGAGTTTGTAACAAGGAGTTCAGGCTGGATGCTTGAGGGAATTAAAAGCCTTGCGATAAGGATAAATAAATACAACCCACTGGGAGGTTCATCCTACATTGATATAACAAAAGTGATTAAAGCTAAGAAATCAGTCACAAACATACAAAATGAGGATGAGAAGTGTTTAATGTGCGCAATGATCACCGCACTGCACCCAGCGGGAAAAGATGCCCAAATATAAACCTTATGAAAATGAGCTAAAGTTCGAAGGCATTGAATTTTCAGTAAATGTTGAAGGTGGATTACTCGAAAGGTTTGAAAAGATGAATGCTATATCAGTGAATATATATTCATACAAGACTAAAAGCAAGGACATATACCCTTTAAGAATAACTAAAAATAAAGTTGAGAAACATATGAATTTGCTTTACATAAAAAACGAAGAAGGCAACAGCCACTATTGTAGGATGAAGGAATTGTCAAAACGTATAAGTGCTCAATTAAGTAACCACGATGGAAGAATATACCCATGTGAAAGGTGTTTGTCATTTTATCGCTCTGAGGAAGATCTATAAAAACATGAACTGGATTGTAGAAAAAATACTGCCGTCAAAATAGCAATGCCTAAAGAAGGTGATTCTTTAAAGTTCAAAAATTATCATAAATCATTACGAGTACTTTTCACGATAAATGCAGAATTTGAATGTTTAACGAATAAGATGGATACCTGTCAACCTTATAGAAGCGCATCCTACGTGTTAAAATATCAAAAGCATAAACTTATGAGTTTTTGACTTTATATCAAATATAAACATGACGACTATAAGCCATCATCTATAGAGGCCCCGATGCCACTAAGGTATTTTATGATACATTAAAGAGTAAAGCCTTAGGGATAAAGGAAATTTATGATAAGCACCCAATAAAAATAACTGCTGAAGATGAGGGCATTTCCAAAGAACTGATATATGTCATATTTGTTAGTTAAACATTAAAGATAAGCCCCTCACCTTATTCAATCGGAGAAAATCAGGATCACGAAAAAGTTAGAAATCACGACCATTTACTCGATCCATCTTATTGTGAATCAAACTATAGAGGGCCAGCACATATTTTATGTACTTTAATGTACAAAAATCCCTCCTTTATTCCAATTTTCTTTCATAACCTGTCCGGTTATGATTCTCATTTATTTATAAAGAAACCGGCGAGTGATAATGGACATATTTTTGTCATTCTAAACACTGAAGAAAAGTACATTTCATTTAGTAAAGAAATCGGGGCGAAAATGGTGAACGTGGGTGAGGGGAAAAAGATCAAGTTATCAGGAATAAAATTGAGATTTGTACATTCGTTTCGGTTCATGGCCTGTAGCGTAGATAGTTTAGTAAAGAAAGTGGATGATTTTAGCGAGACTGCCAAATTCTTCTCCAAGGATAAATTAGACCTCGTTACCAAAAAAAATGTGTGTACCCGTATGGACTCATGGTATAAATGTGATGAAATTCACTTACCCAGCAAAAATGAATTTTAAAATGAAATGACAGAGTCGGATATATCATCCGAGGACTACGATCATGCTAAAATAGAATGGAAAAGTTTAAACATAAAAAATTTAGGTGATTATTCTGATTTTTATGTGAAGACTGATGCCCTGATCTTAGCTGACATCATGGAAAATTTTAGGGATGTCTGTTTGAAGACCTATAAACTAAACCCCGCATGGTACTGCACTTTTCCTGGGCTATCGTGGGATGCTATGCTAAAATCAACTGGAATCAAATTACAATTATTAAATGATTATGATATGATACTTATGTTAGAAAAAGGAACTAGAGAGGGGGAATCTTTCAGTGTTGAAATCGGTATGGAAAAGCCAATCATAAATACATAAAAAACTATGACAAATGTAAAGAATCAAACTCTAATGTACCTGTACCAAAATCCAATGTACCAAAATCTAATGTACCTGGATGCTAATAATTTATACGGCTGGGTAATGAGCCAATACCTACCATACGATGGCTTTAAGTGGGGTATACTGATGTAGATGTAACCACGGTCCCCGATGATTCAGATATCGGCTGTATCCTAGAATGCGATTTGGAATGTCCAGCATATTTACATGATCTCCATTCGGACTTCCCATTAGGAGCTGAGAACGAAGTCCCTGATGGCTCAAAACAATCAAAATTACTGACAACCCTACATAGTAAAGAACATTATGTGGTTCATTATAGGATTTTGAAACAATTTTTACAGAAAGGAATAAAATTGAATCAAGTCCATAAAGTTTTACAATTTATAAAGACACCTTGGCTGAATATATAGACTTAAACACTGAATTGAGAACCAAAGCAACCAATGACTTTGAAAAAGATCATTTTTTGAAACTTTTCTTCTGAACTTTCTAAGCATTCGATTAATGCGTCCCTTTCAGATGATGAAAGTATCATTGATTGAAGCTTCTGAAATTCTGCTCGAAAGCTATGAATTAGTGAGATACGAGTGCATACCTTACTAAAATGTTCGGGTGTGTTTTTACGTATTTCCTTTTGTTTATTTATATATTTGTTGTCTTTAAATACTTAAAATATCTCTCTAGTGCATACATTCATATCCGCTTTGGAGAAATTTTCTAACCATTGTTTTTGAATGCGGCGGTACCTCCCTATCTGAGAAAAAAGGGGGGTGCTCATCGAAGGGCTACCCTTCCGTCTCAGCGAATTTTGCTTTTAAGAGGGCCTCATTTTATAAACTTTTTATGGATGTAACAGTGCCATTACTTTTTAAAAGTGGGTAGAATCTTAATGGAGAGTTTTAAATAGTTTTTTTTATAAAATTGGTATATGGGTAAAATAAAGCCATTACTTTTTTAGAAGTGGGTGCAATTTTAATGGGGGTTTTAAGATCCATTGTTTTAAAAGGGAGTGGAAAAATTAGGGCATTTTTATACCATTTTTCAATAAAATTGAGTCTAATTTTTATGAAGGCTTGTGAATATTATTTTTAAAAGTGGGTTGAAAAAATTATGGGTAAAGGATATCATTTTTTTCTAAAGGTGGGGGGGGGTGTCAATTTTTAGGGGATGGCTTATGGTCTAAACGTCACTGCGCCAGCTCTCTCATTTCACACTACTATCATGACATCTGATTAAATTAAATTTTGAGATACGCATCAATTCCTTTTGTTTATATATCTGTTGCTTCATTTATATTGCATTTAGTATTAAAAATAATTTAATATTTTTTTAAAAAGAAAACTCAACTTCTTTGCAGAATACTACATGATAAATTATTCATGTATTTGAAAATTGGAAGAATTTAAAATTTAGACAGTAAAACCAAAAGGTTTCTAATGGTGATAAAAATTAAAAAAAAAATTGGACTCTGAATTAAATACCCAATAAAATATTTCATTCGTAAGAAATCTTTGAAAATCAGTGTCTCACAATGCATCAGAATACTATTTTTTATAAAAATTAGTTAATATATTAAATGAATATTTAAAATGTTGAAATACATTTCTTCTTGTGTTCTTACATCCCTCATAAATCAGAAATTTGAAATTATTGTCTTGAATAAGAAAACTTAAATTTCTAACACTTCTGAAAAATTAAAAAATATAATAGGTGCACAATTTAAATGTAAATTATTATCCAGAGGTATTTTTTGAACGTAATATCTACATTTAATTATAAATTTCAAAAACTTGCACATGAATAATTTTAATTTCATTAATTCATCATAATTAAATTGTTGCAAAAATTATGAGCAACCACATCGCAAACATAGTTTTAATTATGATTAGTATCGATGGGGCTGCAAAACCCTGATGGAAAAGGGCATCGAACACGATTCCAGAAATTTTTTAATATGATACTTAACCTATTCAGGGATTATTATGCCTATAAGTTCCATAGAATGCATTGTTCCCTTGTTGATGTTGCACGGGGTGGAGAGGAGGGTGTCAGCTCTTGTGTCAACTTCATCATTGGTCAAAAATGATCATTGGTGTTAAAGATGAATACATATTTTTATTTCCAATGAGAGGGCAAATACAAAGAATAACGCAAATAAAACACTTGAAGGAATAGAAATTTAGAAAATAGACATGAGACGAAGACAGGACAGGTGAATACAGTACGTTAACGCAAATGAGATGATCGGAGTCATTGCCGATAAAGTTTTGTGGCCTTGCCAATAAAGCGATGATTCAGATCTGCCATGCAGCGCAGTACAGTGAGAGAGGTGAATCTTATTCATGGACTCTTCCAAGCTGCAGAATCAACAGTCGGGTGAATTTAAGATGCCAATGTGGTGCAAGTGTTCAGCCAGACAACCATGATCCATCCGGAGTAGAAACTATGCCACAACATCACGGCGTGGACCGTCAGGGATATAAAGAAGATTGACTTACCACCGCATGGCTTTTATCCTTTCTTGTAGTTTAGAAACTCGAATTATTTTAAATACTTTTGTTAAACACACTAAGGCAAAAAGCCATAACAGCACACGGACATCTAATCAGACTTGCACCGCGCGCCTGGGGAATAAAATCTAATCTTCTCAAAACCTGGTATCACACAGTAGCAGAACGCATATTCACATATGCCTCATCAGTATGGGGAACCCATTTAGGAAAACAAGCCATACAAAAACTGCAGACAATACAGAGGCCATTCCTACTGAGAATAACAAGAGCATACAAAACAACATCTACAGCAGCGCTAAATGTCCTAGCGGGTGTGATACCACTACATCTCCAGGTACTTAGGGAAGCGACCGTGGCAAACGTGCTCAGATACAATGAGGATATACAAATAGGAACACAAACACTAAGAAAAGATGATTACCAGACCAAAGCTGCCATAAATCCACTTCACCCAGCTGACAAAATAATGGAGAGATACATAAATTTACCGCCAAAACAACATACACTATCGCCACAAACTAACATATATACGGATGGCTCAAAAACCGAAGATGGCGTTGGCGCGGCAATATGTGTATATGATCACACACAATTAATAAATACCACTCATTTGCCCATGAATAGAAACAACTCGGTCTTCCAAGCTGAAATATATGCAATTAACAAAGCTTTAACATGGATCAAGGAAAAAAGCCCAGTTAGTACACACATACATACAGACAGTCTCTCTAGTCTGTATGCAATAGCAAAACACAAACAAAGAAATAAATTCATTCAAAAGACACAAAAACTACTCATTGAATTAGCAAAACAACACGAAGTTAAATTATACTGGGTACCTGCGCATACAGGAATTATAGGTAATGAGGAGGCCGATAAAGCAGCAAAAAGGGCGACACAAATGCCACAGGAGAATATAATAAAGCTACCACAGTCGCACCTAAAGAAAACAGTACTAAAAGAAATCCTGGATCGATGGCAAGAAGAGTGGGACATAGCAGACACAGGCAGGTTTACGCATACCTTCTTCCCAATAGTGAACACAATTCTTTCACAATAGCCCAATTCTTCACAGGTCACGGCCAATTCCCTACCTTTGTTCACAGGCTGGGTAAGGCCACAACAGGAGACTGCATATGTGGGGAGGAAGGAAACCCACAACACTATGCATTTGATTGCCCGCTAACGTCATCACTACATTTAAATAGGCCAACAGACGCCAACATACCTGCATGGAGCGCAACAATCTTAAACAATAAAACGCAAAATAAACTAATAGCCATCATTAAAAAACTAGAAATAATCAAACCGGTGGCGGTAGAAAACACAAATGACTGAGATTCCCTGTGCTTCACAAACACAAATACACTACAAACAACAAGGCAACAAGGCAAACACCTTATTGAGGAATACAGTGACTACACATACAAAAACACGAAAAGGCACACCTCACCTTACTGAGGAGCATGTCCACCAAGCAGTGGACACCAAAGACGCACACAAATCACCCTAAAGAGTGAGCTCGATCAAGAATACGCCTGGAAGCAAGCAGTTACTGAGGTAACGTAAACACAAACTTTAGTGTGGTGATGCCAAAGTGATTGTGAGTTCCCAGAGACGTTGAACACCATCAATAACATGGACATTGACCGGCCACAATAGTGGTTTCTCAGACGGTCAATGATCAAGTGACATATTAGCTAGTGAGGATGCACCACCTCCTGAAATAAACACTCGTTCCAGAAGTTAGTGGCATCACTCGCTGGCACACAAGGTCGGCGAGAATGAAACCTGTCAACGTAGATACGAACTTTACTATCACGCTGCAGGACGAATTCAACCGCGACCATCAACCCAAAATACACCAAGGAAGAGGCCCCTGATTTGAACTTTTATTCCAGGGGCCAACTCCGTACTACAATGTACAAAGACCAACGTCGACAGAGCGTGCTGCAGCTCTTCCTGTAACGCAGCAGAGTTGCAAGCCAGCTCGGGATGGATTCTAGAGGTTTTCATGGTTTCCCCAGACTAGCGTAAATACGGTCCATCTTCCCACAAAGACCCCCATGAGGGCACACATTCCCCAGCCTGCAAATGTAAAGGTGACGTTCACTGCGTGGGCCCCACCTCGCGTTCAGGCTTGATGATGTGAATTTTAATAAACGTGGACTGATGGATACACGTTGGGTTGGTGGATGGGCTTGTCTGGTTTATTCCGGAATCGAGCTAAGTGACATTAGATGACAGACCAGAACATCGGTCAGGCAGAGAAATGACCCGTCTGTTTCACTCGGCTACTGGAGCGGCTCTCTTTTCCAGGTCCGGCGGGGGGGGGCTTGTTGCCTCTCCGTGATGGGTTCTGCAACGCAGCGGACATTAACAGCCTTACACTCGCTTCGCGAGTAGGCTGTCCGCCTGCGGCGTCGAAATACTTTTGTTAGGTGTAGCTTCGTAGTGAGGTAGGAAATCTCTATGTGTCTTGTTGGAGAAGTCCTGCACCTCTCTTTTCGAAGAAGTCCACCTGCTCATTTCCATGGATGCCACAGTGTCCAGGTACCCACTACAACGCAACGTTTCTTTATTGATGTCAAAATTTCCATGAACTCCTGGATATGAAGAATTTCACAATATGGGAGAGATTGAACTTATGGCCAGAATTGGTGTCAGTAAATCAGAGAACAAGGCCTCTCTGTTAAAAATATTAGGAATAGCTACTAGTTGTTTTAAGACAAATCGGATTGCCTCTACCTCTTCGTCAAATGCTGTTCTGCAGAACTTGCAGAAGCATAGAGATTCAACAGCTTTGAATGTACACCTGCACCAGCTGATAGCTGGATATCAAATTAGGAACAATATAAAAATTAATACATAGTTGGCTATGTTTATGCTTACAGTCTTAATACAAGGAAACACAGCTTGCAGTTCCATAATAATTCAAACTAATCTAAATAAAATTTACTTAAACTTTTCTCACTATAGAAAATTCTGTTTGTTTCAACGATAAACAATAGTAGAGTGCCCAGTTCTGCAAATATCTATTTTATTTTTGATTAAAAATAGAATTTAATAAAACAGCAACATTTTTATATCGAAGAGTTTTTCAATTAAATAAAATAAATAAAGCTCATATAAACCATTTTAGAATTTGTTTTTAATAATTTACAGTAGAAAATTGAAAAATACAGTTTGAAGATTTATTTATTTCCCAAATAGTACAAGCTCTTTCGCTAAGTTTATAATTTGTAATCGAAATGGCAAGTCAATTCAAAATATTATATAAAATTATATTTCTGCTTTAGAATTATTAATTAATTATTAAATTAAATAAAAGCTGATTTTCTAATCTCTCTTTATATATCAATAATATAATCACTCTCATTATCAAATCTGTTGCCATCTAGTGTGGGAATTTTTAAACAAGAAAACCATTAAAACACAATTGGTTTCTGAGTACAATTTCACGAGATGGCATTTTGGAAATAATTCAAATTTTCACATTTTTCTACAAAGAAAATGTTTTAGGGATCGAAATAAATTGAAATGTCATGAATCGATATTAGGCGAGTATGGTAAGTTCGGCAGTACCTCTCCATCCCAATCCATTAATTTTTTTAAATGTCCACCTCGCGGTTTTGCATTGTCATATTGGTGAATGTTGAAAATCGCCGGATACTTTTGGCTTAAAGATTGATTCACTCGATCCAGTTAATCACAGTAAAGGTCTGCGTTAACAGTTTGTGTAGGTTTCAGCACTTCAAAGGGAACAATTCAGGGAATACTCCTTCAAACAGGCAGCCGTTCCTTTTGTTGTTGTTATTCTTCGCGAAGATTCATTTAGAGAGAAAGCCATTGCCTTTTATGTTTCGGATTATCATATAAGATACAATTTTCGTCCCCAGTGTTCAAACGGATCTAAAAAGGGTTCTGTATAGTGTCGTTGAAGCAGCTTGTTGCATGCGACATGGCTGTTGATTCGTTCCCTTCGGACAGATAATGGCGAAGACAAACATCTGCACTGATTGTTTTTCCAATCTGCTGTAAATGTTCCTGGAGTGACGACCAAGGTGTCGGACAATTCCTTGAGTGTTTGACAAGGATTTGTTTCCACTTCTGCCCATAGCATGCCTTTGTCTAATAATGATGTTATGTTTGATTGACTGTAGTCAGAAAGATTAAAATTACCGGAGCTGAATTTGAGAAATAATATTTGGCATATACAAACACCTAATGCACTTGGATAAATACTGTAAATGATTTTGGTCATAACTGTTAATTTAGTACCCTTGTCAAACTGAAAAAGCATACATATGCTCTTTTGGTCGGCTAACTTACTTCTAATTGGGGGGAAAAAGAGTTTAATATCGAATTAGTTAGTAGTGAACAAATCAAAATAACCTGTAAATAACTTTGGCACGCATTTAGGGTAAACAATGAGATGACAAGTGACAATCTAATATTGACATGCGCAGAAACGACATTACTTTCCTGTCCTTCTAATATTAAAAACAAATGTAATATAAAAATTTTTGAGGTAAATTATTAAACTGTTGTATTTAGAATTTTTTTAAAAATTTATGTTGAAGCATTTACAGCAAAACAAATCATACGGTTTAGTTACGAATGATATAAATAAAATAACAATTTTGCTATAAATCCTTTTTTCTTTTAAATAACATGATTGATATTTTAAGAACACAAGAACATATTTTTCTTTAATTTATCCCTTTTTTATTTTTAACACAAAATTCGTCACAAATTTTATGTTTACTACTATTTATAACACTAAATGGAAATCAAATCATTTTCTACAATATATTCCCAAATTTCGTACTCTTTTATAATTTTTTGTGGAGTAAAAATAACCAAGAACTTTTTGACAGTAGTATTTTCTTCTAAGCAAACCTTGAAGTTCAAAACTAATTAATATGTTACTAATGCAGTGTTTAACTGTATTAATTGTATCGAACAAAAATATAACTTTTCTGGGAATGCATTAATGAAATACGTTACATATGCTAAGTCAAAACTCCAATTTATATCAATAGTAAAAATATTTTAAATGAAAAATGCTTAAATTTGTGATGATTTTGTTCATGTTTTTAACTAAATAATGGTTTATGATGCATATATATATTCCAGAATCATTTATAATTTATACAGAGTAATTAAATTTAAATAAATTAATATATATTCTCATATTAATTTGAAGTTATTCTTGGTTTTGCTTTTGATTACTGTTTCCCCACGGTTATTCTTTCAATATTGAAGGCTAATTTGATTCACACAGAAATACATTTTATAGTGGATTTTCATAAAAGTACTACAGCATCCGTACGCAAATTGACCAATTACTGCAAATAAATCTCAAGACTATCCATTTTACAAAATGTTTAAAATCATTCGAAAAAAATGTTTATTTTTCATATGATATGCATTCATCTATTGGCATGCAAATGTTGTTGCATAAAATACACATTATTTAGAAAGTGAAAGAGTTTCTGTTTTTGGTAGCTTACAATTTTTTAGAAATTTATTTAAATAATTTTATTTATTTCTCCACAAAACTCTAGAGAAATTGTATAGCTCTCCTTTAACTCCTTTTTTGTCTCTTTCTAAGCAAAATATAAGTATTTCTCCTTTATTTATTTTCCTTTTATTGTTATAAATCAACATCTAACTGTTAGTGACACATCTAAAGCATGCACAATAAACAGCCATAACATTATCATGAATATACCGTAAAGAGTCATGATTTATAGAATTCTGCCTCTGGCTCAACTTGATTAATACAGAAAACAGAATATTTTATCACAGAGATATATCAGAGTTTGGAATACCGAGTTGATATAGTATTATGAGCTTTCAACAATTTCCTTATTGACGGACCAACATCTCCTCATATATATTGCAATTTAATTATATAAAAGTATCAAAATATAAAGGTAAAAATAAAGATTGTATTTGTTTCCTTCAACTACAATATTGTTTCACGAATTGAAAGGTGTATTAAAATTAAAGAGTATAATTTTGTAGAAATGGAAATCAAAACATAAACATCTACTTTTTGATTTGAGATTGCATTAGATTTGAGGTTGCAAATACTTTTTCTAGTAAGTTATTGGTAAAAGTTTATAATAAACATTAAAATAAGTAAATGATACATTAACCTAAGTAATCAAACGAAAAATTTTACTTCGCTTTTTATTCTTATTTATTGATTTATTCTGCATAAGAAAATTTATGATTCTGTGAAATACTTTCAAGTTAAGATTTTGTTTTTGAATCTTATTAATGATGTCGATTAAGTTTTTGATTTCACCTTTTCTTTTATTTATAATAACAAATCTTTTGAATTCTGTTTCGCATCTGTAGGTACTTTATAAGTTTTGTATTATAGAAAATTTCTCATTTCAAAAGAAGATAAAGAAAATTATAAATTCTTTTTTGCACTAATTGTGTGGTAAGTTTGTAAAATTTTCTCTTTTGACTCTTTTTTTACTTAGAGATAAAATCAGTAAAGTATAAATTGTGAAAATACTATAAAATATATTTCAATTAAATTTAATTACTCTTTAGAAGAAGTTTTGTTTGCAATACATTAAATGGAAACAATTGGAAAAAAATGTTACAGGAAATTTAGAGAGCTTTACTTTACATACAAACTAAATAAGAAAGCACAGTTATACATAAATTAAAACAGCTGGGAGATTGATAATTATATTTGTTTAATTCGTTAATTTATAACATCTTTTAGACATAGAATTTAAAATTCTTACATAGCAATGTAAGAATTTTAAATGTAAGAATTTTCTGTATGTGTATGTAATTATAATATCAAAACCTATAGTTTTAAGTTGGATGAGAATTTATTACAAAGACATCTGAAAATTTATTATTATATATTTTACACAGTAATGGAATATTAATTTTAAAATGCATGAGTGAATGTAAAATCTTATAATTGTTAATGAATGCTGCATATGTACCGAAATATAGCGTAAAAAATTTAAATTACTTTTGAATTTTTTCGTAAGAAAAAAATAAAAACATTCTTGAAATTTTATAAGTGTTATTTTAATATTTCGGCGTAGTTACTTAAAAAAATTGATAAAACCTTAATAAACCAATAGTTTTACACTTAAAAACAAGCTTAAAATTAAAATTTAAAAATTTTATGAAACCACAAACTGTTTACTCTGCATCTGTTATCCATAAAAAATAATGCCGCTCAACTTGTCTAGTGGTCAGCGTATATGACTGTGGACAGGGAGGTCCCGGGCTCAAATCCAAGTTCGCGCATGGATGTACTTTCACACTCTCTCTCCCATCTTTTTTTCCTTTCCTTGTGTGAATGGTTGCCTCTTCTATAACCGGGTACCTAGGGCATGTGTGTACTGAGGAACTCGGACTCCACTCCAAATTACAGTTCATTTGGAAAAGTGGAGTAGCGCACCCCATATTGCCAGCCAAGCTGACACAAGGCAACTATAACATTAAAAATAATATCAAATCAAGACATCAGTCAGCATTTTAAAGATTTTGATTATTTTTTATTTTATCTTTTATAGTTATAGTGAGGAGAAATATAGTAATAGATTTCTTTGACGATATCTTTCTCCTTAAATGGTTACATTTTAATAAACATTCATGACAATTACTAGGAGTTTCAAATCAATTAAATATAAGCATAAAATAATGGTGTTTTATAGTTTTCATGCTAGATTTATAAGGTCTTTACTTATGATAAATATAGTTTGTTTGTGTTCGTAAAATTTTGGCAAAACTTTGCAAAGGATGTTATAAATATAGAATCACACAAAAACAAACACTGCTTGTAATATATTCAGTAAAATTTTAAAATTTTAAAAGTGAAATAACAAGTTTAAATCAAAAACATACATTCAGATTTCATACAGTCATTAAATTTTTAAACTAGATATATGTTTTAAAATGAATTATATATTATAATCTTTAATGTTGAAGCTAGTTGCAGAAATATGTTTTAGAATTTACAAAAATTATTTCCTTGAATATTTCTTACAATAGAATGTATTTTGATTGATAATAATAATATTGTATTTTTATGACACCATGTTCTTGCAGATATGTTATTCCATTCATCCAGTTATAAATTATTTTAAATTAATGCTTTAGTATTCAAGATGAATTTCGCAAGTAATATGTATAAAAAGTCGTTTTTGAATTTTTTTCTTTGTATAAATACTGTTCTAAGGATTAATTAAACAGTTTTAACTGTAGAAAAAGACAATAAAATTATGTATCAGTCTAATTATGAAATATATTATTTTATAATTCTATTGTAAAAATTGGCAATATTTAATCTCATTGATTTTGGACAAATTTAAATATTCTTATGAGTTTCTAATCCTTTATTCATGATAATAAGGAAAAGGAATATTTATATTTCGTGCTTCCGATTGATAATATTAATCCTTTAAAAATCATGTTTAACTATATGTTGTTTGTTAAAAATGACATTTGTTTTGTATATGCAGTTATGCATATTAAAATCATTTTTTAAATTTCATAATATTGTTGCCATCTTAAAATTAAAAAATGCAACTTCATATCATTTGTAAGTTGAAGATGACTTCATAAAGAAAAAGACTAAGACTGCAAGAGAAAGACGAAGGCTGTAACAGATTTAGCGTTATCCAGGGTGCACCACGAGGAGGCTTGTTACACTACACTGCCATTCATACAGTGGCAAATTATGCTCTCCTACCTACATCTTTAGAATTTAACTGTAAGACCATCATTAATACTTTACTGTCTGCGATAAAGGAAATTACTTTACAATGGATCCCTAGCCATTGTGACTTGCCTGGTAATGAAAAAGCAGACAATCTCGCGAAAGAGGCTTCTTTTTTAAACCCTCCAGATACTTCTACTGCCCTGAGAAATGTCAAACACCTTCTAAAACGGGTCATGAATCAGCAGCGAAAAAATTATTACAAAGAGAAAGCAGTTGATGCCTCTTGGAGGACCCTGCTGACCTCATGTATCCTTAGAGATCTATCTAGATCTATAGGGGTCTCCTAATTCAGGTTATTTACTGGGCATGATTTTCTCCAGAAACATCTATATCACATAGGGCTTGTGGATTCACCCGACTGCATTTCATGTTGGGAACATGTTGACATGGATTGTGGGCATCTTTGGAAATGTTCTGCTCTCCAGGAAGCCCGCTCTTCTTCACATTTCAAGACACTCTCCACTCCTGGAGACATTTCTTTTCTTTATTGGACTGTAAGACTTATTATGCTCGAAAGAGCCAACATAAGGACGTAATTAAAAAAAATATCATTTGTAAAGCTGAATCTTGAATATGATGCAAAATATTAGATGAAAACAAATAAAAGAAATTATTTGTGATTTTGATATTTTCTTTTTTTGGTTGCTTAATTGTGCAAAAGAAAGATAATTTAATTGTAACTCATAGATTAAAATAAACTCCAAGCCATAATAAACATTGCTACATGAGATTGAAGGATTTTCAAGTGAAACTTTAATTTTTCCAATCAGTGTAGATTTAAATGAAATATTTATTATTTACATGATCTTATTTGTCAATTTTTAGTGTAAATGTTATCGAGTAATAAAATACTTATTTTTTCAGAAATTAAAAGGTGTGTAATTATATAAAATTTTATTTTGACCTTTTAAAATGATAAAAGACTTGTTTTTATAGTACTTTTTTATTTTTAACCACTTTTATATAATGTTATATCAGTTCCATTGACTTAGTTGTTGTTTAACTATTATAAATCAGAAGTTTAATTTTAGAAACATGGCCACAGGATCTAAATAATGCACAATAAATATACGCTATACAATCAGAAACACGTTTAAAGAGAGATGATTTATAGGCGGCAGACTGTAGATAGTAGTCTAATAAATAAATAAATAAGAGTTTTTCACCAAAGATATATCTTCAAGTTAGGAATATAATGGTGTTATTCTATAATCAGGTTTTTATTCAATTTCATACCATTTTATTTTTGTGGAATGATGCCACTTAATATTTAAGTCTCTTTCTGATTATAAATATCTAAAGCAATACAAAAAAAAAAAAAAAAACGTTTTATTTGATTGCTTTAAATTGAATGTTATTTCCTTGTGTTTGAATAGAAGATTATTAAAATAAAAAAAAAAAAAAAAAAAACTAGATTACAATAAAGAAGTTGTCAATGCTATTGAATCAATGCCAACATTTATTTTAAAATTTTTTTGAGTTTTCAAAACAAAAGTGAGAATTTGTTTTGCTTTAAAAAGTGATGCTCAATTTTGTTGTTGTTTTTAATCTCAGATGGTGTATCTAATCTAAACCATCAGCATAAAACCAAAAATTATTAAAAAGTCTAAAAATAAAAACAGGATTTTCCAAAACCTCCTTCACAGTAAAATTCAGGCCTTCAAGAATTTGTCTCGGATTGGCCTGATCAGCCCTGTTGAAAAGAAAGGGACCCAATGTGGCCTCTCCAAAAACGTGAAAAAACAGTCTGCTGTATCCTGGGGATACTGAACTGGTGCTACTAACAAGGTCCTTTCCCAAAGTACCAAGAGTGGACAGACGGATGTCTCCAAATTATGTTTAATTCCATCTTTTTAATAGTAGAGATTTCCGAAAACGTTAGAATAGCGTTCCCTGCAAGGTATCAGCAGTGGCAGACTTGGCTAAGCTATCTGCAATATCGTTACCACTCAATCCAACATGTGAAGGAACCCATTGAAAATGTATAGAGTGTTTTCAAGTTAGAGTTTTTTTTAAATGCTTAATTTTATTATATATTAGTGAAATTTCTTTGTGACTGCAGCTGAATAATACATCCAAGTTATTAATGGGAGCTTAAAATTAATATAATAAAAATGATTTAAATAAATTGGAACCATTAGACTTGAATTTATAATCGTTAATAAAAAAATGTAAATAGCTTGAAGGGGAAATTACATTTTTAAGCTTTTACTTTTATTTAATTAAATCTTATGATAAACTATAAGACACATGAAATTATTGAGATAGTTCCAAGTAACAGAAAGGATTTCTAAAAATTTTAACTAAAATTGCTTATTTTTATTGCATCTGATACTCTATGTGTGTGTGTGTGTGTGTGTGTTTGCAGTATTTATGCTGCAGAATAAGAAAAGTACTAATTTAATTTAAGAAAATTATTTTAGTATTTCAAATATTTACTAGATTTCATTAAAATTTCCTGTTAAATTCTATTAATAATCTTTTTCCTAAAACTTTCATAATTAAATAATGATAAGTAAATTAATTCTGAATTGAACTAATTTAGCCATAAATTTTGCTTTTACTTTTCTTTTCTTCCCATGATTTTTTATAGCTATTTTTAATACGGTGGTCTTATTATTTTAAATTATTATTTTACTAGGTGCCGTGGTAGCCAAGCGGTTAGGGTATCGGCCTTCCATCCTTAAGGTTGAGGCTCGATTTCCAATGCCGCCAAAGTCCCACATGCGATATACGTACCCTTTAAAACATTGGAATCGAAAGTCCTGCGGTTGGTCGTTGAGCAGTTACCGTGGGTGCAATGGTCTGGAGAAATTTTCTCCCCCTTTAGAACAATGCCAAAATTGAGAAAGTAGATGCTTTGGTGCTGCCATCTATCGGATGTTTTGAAGAGCAAAAGTCATACTTTCACGTTTATGTTGCTCTGAATAAACGAAAGACGCTCCCGATTGACTTAAACTTGCATAGCCAATGCATACGAGCTTGGCTTGTCCAAGTATCATTAGTAACAGCAACACAACAACAACATTATTTTACCTCTTATTACTTGAAAATTGAAAACATAAACGAAATATTTGTAATTTTTGTAAAAATAATTTAAAAATAATCATAATTTTAAATGAAACTAAATTTTATTAGTTTTTTATTTTAATAAATTTACTACAACATAATTTTCTAATGCTTTACTTTCTTGAAATTTTATTGTTAGAAAATGAAAAAAATAGAAATGATGAAAATAGATTTTAAAATTATTTTAATTTTATGTACTAAGAAAATTTGGATAAAACAGTGTATTGCTTGGCAGTGAATATCTTTTTTATATAAAGAAGAAATATGTTAAGATTAAAAATGCTTAAACATATAATTTTTCCTAGTAGTTAACCGTTTAAAATTACTGTTATAATTAAAATTGCAATTTTACGATTTAAATTATCAATAATCATGTTTATGGTTCTGGTTACTAATTAGATTTCAGGGAATTCTTATTAATTAAAAATTAGTTAGAAGTAATTGTGTATACATGAAAATAAATAAAATACTTTTTTAAATTAATTTTTGTGTAAATACTTTAGAATAAATAATAGTAAATTGCTTTAATAAATAAAGAAAATTCACCAAAACTAAATAGGATTAGACTGTTTTTAATGTATTGTCGCTGTATAAAATGGTGCATAAGATTGTTGTATTTGAACTCCTTAAATTGTGGAAAGTTCAACACTACTGATAAAATAAACTACTGATTGATTGATTCATAAAAAACACATTTTTTACTATGATTATAGATAAAATTTGACTTGTATATCATTTTTTCATGTTTTTACTGCAATAAGGAACGAAACATCTAAACAGTATTCTCCCATTTTAAATATTTTTACAAATATGCCACAAAGAACACTGAAGCATAATATTTTTGGAATGCATTAGATTAAGCTTTAATGTTGCTTCGCATTTTCGGTTTATGTATCTAATATATTAATAAGTGAAAACAATAGCTTAGTTTGTATGATTTGATAATTAAAAATGGATGCAGATAATCTGATAACTTTTGAATTTTACTATGGAAAATTTATTTTCCCAAAAAATCATATAGTTTATTGTTATAAATTAAACTTGTTATAGATAATATATTAGAAATAATTAAATACATTTTCATTTTAATTTTAATCTAGAATAGAGTTCTAAATGTAGAAGAATAGAGTAATAAAATACTTATTCAAGACGTTTAATTAACTTATTCATAAATTCTATTAGAAAATAAAAATGCAATAAAAACATAAAAACAAAGAAAGAACGCTGCTTTATAAAAATACGCATGAAATATAATTGGGTTTTTATTAGTTTATTATTGCAATAATATTATTTAAAATAAGTTTTTAGCTTCAAGATAAAATTGATCATTAATTTGAAAATTGTGTAAAAATTATGGTAAAATTGAATTTAATGGAATTATAATTTAACGAAGTGAAAATGTTTCCACTGATTAAACTTATTTTCCACAATAAATATTTAAATTATTCTTGAAAACAGTTTTGAATTTCATAGCTCTTTGAAATATATTAAATATTTATTTTTGTACCTACTTCTTATAAAAAAAATCTGTGGATTTTTCGTTTTAAAAATTAATTTTTCAATGAAAATTTAAATATGCATACATGACTAAGTTAAAACAAATCTCAGGAAAATTTATTTCCCTTCAAAGTAGTGTATAAGAAATTATGGTAGTTTAAGGTTGATATGAGAGTACTTTTTATACACAATTCAATTTATAATTATGTTGTTAAGTCCTTAAAAGAGCAAAGCTTATTTTTCTTTTTGTAATATTTATTGTCCTGGCTAAATACGATGCATCACAATTCTTTTTTAGAATATGCTGAGATTAATTATCGCAGTTCGTTAAACTAAACATGAGACTCTCTAATTAATTTTCAATTTTATACTCGGAAGTTTTATTTTTCACTGCAAATATATTGCTAGCCATTCAACGAGAAATTTTTGACTTCATTCACTTATGAGCATAAGAATAGCACTTGTGCCAACAGAAAAAGTTAAGGAGTGTAATTAATACCTAGAAGTTTGCGTAAAAACTAAAGGTATTCAGTTAAGTTTTTAATTCTTTAATATGCTATTATAAGGTTGTGGAGTGAATATCCTGGAAAAGTTCACATTGGCTCGAATATTTTTTTCCTATTTTAGTTTAGCAATTTAAAATAATGAGCTCTTAGTGTTATTTCAAATAATTTTTTCAGCTTACAAACTCTGTCTCTCTCAATTTTTAACAAGCATTTCAATGATGATGATAAAATCAAATATTACCATTTCAAACTAGTGATAAAATTACATATAGATAATTTTATGCACTAAGTATCCTAGGAAAACTAATAATTCTTGCTTTTTAATGAAATGTAGTCCATTGTCATTTAGTGGCGGAGGAAATGTTTGTTATAAGAAATTAGATTCTATGATTATTATTGCAAAAATCTTTTTAACTTTTTGATTCAATTCAAGGAAAATAGAATACATTATAAATCCTGTAAATATAATTCAATAAGAAGAGAAAGAATTTTTTTATTAGAAATTACTAGCTATTATTAATATCATTAAAGGATTCAAAAATAAACATATATTTAATAACAATAGAATATAAGGAAAATTAATATATAAAATTTATGAAATTAACATTTCATATATTTTATAAATTAATTTTCCTTATAGTCATATAGATTTATATTAATACGTTTCCTTTTCATGACACTTAATGTATGGTATTAAAATATTCCAAGAAAATTTGTACAGAAACTCATTTTAGTTTCAAATTTATCAGAGTTGTTAAAAACTCCTCTACATAATTTATTGAAACTGGAGTTAATTAGATCCATCTTAGTATAAAATAATTAATCTTAAAGTTTATAAATTGTATAAACAATATGAATTTCGTTTTATATTAATATACAATACTAAATCAATAAGAAATGAATATTGCAATTATTGTAAAGAGGGGGTTTCTTAACCTATTAGTGTGAATTCAAGTGAATATTATAATTAGTTTGAATGCAATTTTTTCTGTGTATACAGAGGTAATGTAAAACTGGAGCTTAGCATAAGCTAGGAAATATTTACTCTCATGAATTAAAGACAGAGTTGCATAATTGTTTGAAAAAAATTGAAAGAGCAATTAGTAAATCACACTTATGTTACCGTAAGTTTATGTATGGTATCGTAATTGTAATTCAATTATTGCTCTATTTTGACGCCTTACATGCATAAATTAATACCAATAGCACACAATTGAAAGATCACTCGGATCAACTAAAAACAATCGTAATTTCAACCGGAATATAACTATCAAAGTGTTAAAATTTTTTTCACAATGTTAGATATTCTTAAACTAGCACGTCAAATAGTAGCGACGAAATGTATACTCTTGAAAAAGAATTTATTTCAAATTTACAAAAACCGTGTTAAATGTAGATAAAAGTTAGGTGATAGAGTAACAAAGGTTAGGTGAAAGATTACATCATGAAAAGTCACCTTGATGTAATTATCTAATTTAGAAATATTAATATACAATACTAAATCAATAAATGCTTTCAATATAGTTAATGCTTTCAATATAATTTCACTGAAATATCCTTTGCATAACACACTGTCTATTGTTTTCATCAATATATTGAATAATTTTGTACAAACAATCCATTATTAAGACCTAGGTACAATTATCTTGCTGAAGATCTGAAGACCATCTGATTTTGAATAGTTATAGTTTATTTAGTCTTTTATACATGAGCATAAAGAGTTTTTTATGAACTATTCTCAATAATCTGGAATTGGTTAAAAGAAGAAATAATTTATTTTAAGTGTTTCAGTGAATTGTATTTTTCTCTAAAAAATGTGAAAGAATGCTTTTTGCCCCAATATATAAAAGTTGGTTATAATTTCCCACTTTTATCTTCAAAAATCATTTTAGAAATGTTTTCGGTTTTAATTACCTTATTTATAATATTTATAGCTATTAATCCAATCGAGATAATGCATTCACCAACTGATAAATTAAAGCAAAATTGAACATTTTTAAAAGTTAAACTAAGCTTCGTAGCGATTTCAATGCTAATTACTTTTTATTTTTTTCTCACTAGCATTTTTTTCTGGTACTGGATAAACAGAAACGATTGATGCTATTAAACTTAATTTCTAGTTTTTTTATTTAAATATTTCTTCTGAGATAGGTAATCAAGTGATAATGTTTCATATTTGAGAACTCTCTTTATAAGGACTCTCATTGTTTCATCCCATAAGAAATTTCACTGGAATTAGGTGGAATTTTTAACAATGCATGAGTTTTATGCTTCATGAATGATGATCTGATCCTTTTCCTTCTGATGTTGTGATCCATATTTTGATATGCAAATTTTTCCTTCCATGTTGGAAAATGAAGAGATTCTACTTTACCAATAATGCATTTACAAATCATATGCGTAACATTTGATATATCGGAGATCCGTTTTTCATGTTACTATGTTAAATTAAAAAGAAATTATTTTAAGCAAATCATAAAAAACGAAGTTATCACTTGCTTCGAAAAAATAAGCATGTTGAGGAAAATATTAATTTCCTAAATTCTTATTTGATGTGCATAATTTTTTGAGAATTAAAAGTATGCAAATGTTTACGTAATAAACGCTGATGGCTTCAGGTTGAGAAGCATGCAAAAAATGCATTATTAAAAGAAATCCTTATTTATAGACTTAGAGGAATTGCATTTTAGCATGAATAAATGTTATTTGAAGCAAAGGCATAGTTTATTTTCAGTATAAAAGTTTTTCTTTTCTTAAAAGAAATGGAAATCTTTGAGAGCTATTAAGTGGATTAATGCAGCAGCTTTCAGATCTTTCTAAAACTCCTAAGCATTATTCCCCAATTTTTTAAGTGCAAAAAAATTTCCATAAACCCACCAAACATTTGTCAGAAAATCTGAGATTTCCATTACTATCATATGACATCAATGACTTCAGCAGAAACGTTATAGTTTGAAACTATAACTGTTTTTAACATCTTGAGCAAGAATATCTCTAATGAAAGAAAAATTTGTTTTCATCTCACCACCTTGATATCTCTTTGGCTCTTTATTAAATTTTAAAAATCATTGATATAACATAAGCTAAAATTAATTTCTTACAATCCATATAATTTTTATAACACTATGTTATGGTATGATAAAATATATTCGTTTTGTTTAAATTTTTAAATGTTATAATTTCAATTTTTATGAATTTAATTTGATACTGAGGTTATTGAGTTAACTGATGAAATGTATCATGCATCTTATAAGGCAAATATTGGTAAGTTACCATTATATCCTGCACAAATGGAAATTTGTAGTTCCAAATATGTGTAGAATGTTTATACTTGACAACACGTGTTTCTGCATTTGATCACACTTGTTTGTATTTGATAACAAGAATTATCAAGTAATAAATGTTGCCACTTGTTAACTCTCGTAAATATAACTTTAAGTTATTGTCAAAATTTATTTAATTGATAATTAAAGACTTTTAAACTTAATCCAGAAATAGCTACTGAAAAATGCATTTGAATACTTAGAATGCATAAAGGAAAATATGTAACATATTAGATTGGATAAATACCATTCCCATTCATCATTGAAATAAGAAAGATGATTCAAATTTTAACTCTTGAAATAAAAGTTTATTGTGGAAAATTTCAAATTTATGTTGTTTTAAATTTATGTTATGATTTTATGACTGTATTGCTTTGCTGTAAGTAAAAATATTGAGTGAAGTAATTTGATTTAATTGTTCAAGTATAATATATGGTGTTTCAAGGGTATTTATGAATATGACGTTACAAATGGATATTTAGATTATCCAAATGTGTGTGGTATTCAAATTGCTGTTTCAGGTACTGCAATAAATTTTCTATTACTATAAACTCGTGGAAACATAAAGGACAAGCGGAATATTCAATTCATATTTTAAAATAAAGTAGAATGGATTCCTATGAGATCCTTTTAGATAAAGTTTAAAACAGCTTCTTGTGAAAGTTACTTCGGTGAATAATTCTGTATAAGCATGATTGAAAATGAAAACTTATAGCTTTCTAGATCCATGGACTTATATATGAAATAGTTTATTATATAAAATGAATAAAAACTTGAGGGACACCAATTACAAAGGCAAAAATGACCACCTCCAAAAGTTAGAAAACTGATTATAATGTAACCACAAGTGTGATGTTAGATTGCGTTTGAAAGCTATAAAATAAAACCATTATCTTTTTCATGTGTAGAAAAATTATTTCACATTATAATTAGATACATCTAATTTTCTAAAAAGTACTATTCATGAAGCTTTGAATGAACGAAAAGATGTTTTTACACACGAATGTAGTAAATAATTTTTTAAACTACAGATTTTGTTATCATTATTTATTTGACCTAATTCTGAAGTAAACTGCTTAAATGCTTTCAAGATAACCTTCAATTATCATTAGTGATGAAAATAATTTTATTTAACACATTGATAAAAAGTAGAAAAATACAATTAATATTGTATACAGAGAAAGTTTCGTCAACAATTTCGATTTTGACAGGATGTCATATTCAGCATTCGCGGATATGAGCAAATGATTCTTCATAGGTATAAAAAGTTTGGTAACATCAGTTTCTAACTTCAGATGCGCCAGTCTCATATTAATTGATTCTTTTACAGCTTTCGAATCTATCTTGAATGTATATGTGTTATATATGTTTTCGCGTGTTACTTGCAGAGAGAGTTCAACGTATTAAATATTAACGACAGCAAATTTATGCAGGATCATGTAGGAGCTTTTAAGCAGACATAAACAAGCATTAGATGATAATCAACGAGGACCCAGAAAACCATGATTCTGAAAATAAAATTAAAAAAATGCGTGTGTGTTCTCAAGAATATTTAAATTTTAGATTTACTAGTACGGAAGGAAATGAAGAAGAAAGGTTCCTGAGTATCATTTGCTTTAAAATATTGGCAGCAGATAACATGAAATCTAATAAATTAAAATAACATTCGAAAACACTTCATAGTGAGTACAGGAAAAAAAAAACAGAGAATTCTTTGAATTGAATCTGAAATAATATAAAGAGCAAAAATGCTTTTTTTAAAAAAAAAAAATAAATAAAAAATAAATGTTGTTGTGAATGAAAAAGCTTTAATTGCCTCTATAAAGTTTCATATAAAATAGTCCGATGTAAAAAGTCTCACAGCTTTACCGAAAAGCTTATTTTGTCTGCAGAATTTGAGATTGTCGAAACTGTGTTTAGAGATAATTTTGCAAGACAATTACAGTCCATACCTCTTTCAAATGACTTTGTTGCCCGTAGAATTACAATGTTGCCCGTAAAATAGCTGACACTGTACATCTGAAGATGTACAGTGTCAGCTATTTTCGAAGTTGCATGACGATTTATTTTGAATACAGCTTGATGAGGCAACACAGAGTAATAATAAAGGTGCTCATTTCATTTCACGTTTTCAACTGTTTGATAATATGTCAGAAGTAGAAAAACTCTTTTATGTAAATAAATGGAACTTGAATCAATAAATTCCCATTATTTACTATCTTAAATGATCTTATGAACAAGGCAAACACAGATATTCGAGGGAGAAATTGCATAGACCCCTCGCCAAGTGGCGAAAACAAAAGAAAATGAAAGAATAAACCACTTTTCAGATTTTAAACTGGAGTAGATGGTACTTTTTATCCACTTAAAAAAGGACATTTTATATTCTGTTAGCATTTTCAACAACCTACCATTGTGAAATTGTACTTCCTGAGGTGACTTCATTGAAGACAAAAGGTATATTTCAGCTAAATATGGGAAAAAAAACCCGAGAGTAGCTTTTTCTAATAATATAAAGCCTCCCTTCGAAAAAACTGTGCTCTGCAAATTAGGTCCAAAGAAGTCATTAATATTTGTTAAATTTGTTACTATTAAATAAGTTTTGATTCATTAAGATTTTATTTAGTAAAGCATTAAATTAATTAATTGTTTAATATTATTCCAAAATTTGTTTTGTATGTGTGTGCGATTTCTATTCAGTCAGTTAAATAAATTTTTAAATAATATTTTCTCCCACTAGCACTCCCCTTTAGTGTGCTTATGCTGTCCTTGCGGGACACGCCCCATGGGTTGAGAATCACTGATTAAAAATAATCTACTAATCCAGAAGAACTATTGTTGAATAAAAACATTTCTAAATGTCACATTGCAAATAATCCCAGATATGCAAAGTAATGTTATTCTTGGAAAATTAGGAACACAATGGATAAGCGTCGAAAATCAGAAGAGTTATCCTAAAGACATTTAGAAGCAATTCTTGACGTGAAAGGTGTCGTGTTGTTCTTCTGGAACTGGCAAAATACATCGAAATACCTAATGGATGTGAAATGATTTTGAATTATAGCGGAATACTTACGTATCTGTAAGTTATCAGATTCATCTCTAGATGTATCAAGAATTCTATTCTGCATCAGTTAGCTGCTGATGACCTGTTCCTTCAATGAATGCCTGCAAGTTCTAACAGTTTCTTTATTAAGGGTCCATGGATTCACCAGGATTTCTTTTATAAGTTCACTCGACACCTATAACTGCAAACGAGTCTCATCAGATCTGATAATATGCTTCTTAGACATCAAGATAATTTGAATTTAAATCCATAAGTTTGCAGCGAGAAAAATTTGTCTTCAATAAGAAGTGAGTATTTTGAACAGGCATGTGTAGATAATTTATATATGTCTGGCCGTGGTAGCCTAGTGGTTAGGGCATTGGCCTTCCTTCTGGAAGGGTGGGGTTCAATTCCCAATGCGACGAAAGACCCTTCGAGTACATGTGATATATGGGCTTATTAAACCTGTGGAATCGAAAGTCCTGTGGCCTGTCTTTGAGCAGTTACTATGGGTGTAAAAGTCTGGAGAAAATACTCCCCCCCCCTTCAGATCAATGTCAAAATTGAAGAAGGTGATCCTCTGGTGGTGCCATCTATCGAAGGATTTGAAGAGCAAATGTGTACTTTCACTTTCTTGGTGCTCTGATTAAACGAAAGACGCTCCCTATCAAATTAAATTAACATAGGGAATTAGTTTGCATAGACACACAATGCCGTGTAAGCTTGGTAATCATGTGACTTGACGTCACAATGGTCGTATTATGGAGAAACGATCGAAGCTGAACGAAAAAAACATTGTTGTCATTTACGGTGTATGTTAGAAGTTTAAACAATTTAAAATGCCTGATAATTGTGTTCGTTATTGCATGTGAAATTATGATGGTACTGGCTATTATGTATCCCAATTCAGATTTCCTAAAGAAAAAGCAAAGAAAATTTTGTTGTTAAAAATTCCCCGAAAATTTTTTTCCCTAGCAAATGAAGCATTGTTTGTGAAAATCATTTCGCTGATGATCAAATTATAAGATTTTATTACTTACCACAAATTGGAGAGGACATTAAAATAACTCGAAATCGTCCTAAATTGAAGAATGGAGCTGTTCCTACAATATTTCCTGGCTGTCCAGCATATCTGACACAAAAAAGTGTGGTTAAAAGGATAAGCAGAACAAACTCGCATAGACTGGACATAGCATGTTTGGCTTGTCTAAGTTTCATTAGTAGCAACAACAACTTATATTTGGAAAATATATGTTGAGTTGGAAGCAAAACTCAAAATGAAATAATTTTTCCTTTCTACCATTTCGTGAATTTGAAGATTAATTTATTTTACTCCCTTGTAAATCCTTATGCCATTTGAAAGGTTTTACCAAAAAATTATCCAATGAATAAAATTTATTTTTCATTACGTCATATGTTACAGCATTTTATTTTCAAAGATTACCATTATTAAAATTAAACATTAAACACATGATTACACAGTAATCATACTGCATGGAAAATATCACTAGATTTTAATAGATTTTAACATAATTGAACTAAATGGAAATTAATTCTTCAAAATAACTGAGCATGCTATTTGAAGAAATTCTATAATTTTATCCAACATTTTCATTCAGACAAACTTTAATGCACTTTCTTTTAATTCAAGAGATCGAGGATTTGACTCTCTTCTCAGTGTGGATGTATGGATGGCTTTGGTTCTATTTTAAATAGATAGTCTGATCAAATCAACCACTCATCATCGAAAAACGTCCGCAAGTCTTGAATCTTAATGTGCGCAATAAATTTTAAGTAACGGTGACAATATGTACCCTGATTTTCAAATTAAATATTATGTTTAGCTTAGCACTTTTATTAACATATTTAGAAGATAGCACAATGAAGCATATTATTTCCATTTTGAATAAAGTCTTTTGTTCATTGCATCACACATTATTTGAAATTTTATTATACAACTATGTTGAATTATGATGATTTCATCCGTATAGAAAAAACTTGAAATTTATTATTAAAATCAAATTGAGAGAGAGAGAGAGAGAGAGAGAGATAGAAACAAATTTATTTTAATAAGAAATATAACTTTACTTCAGCCATTCCAAATATATCCTGAAAGCAAATGGTAAAATAAAACCAGCTCGTCTAAATTAATCACTAACTATGTGAGATGAAAATGAATTATGAGTGGCAGGATTAGACGAGAGATATCTTCACTTATATTTCCTCGGCGTTGATCATTAGAATGTGGGAGTTGTGTGCGTAAACCCAACACGTACGTTAAATGTTCATTTGATATCATCTAATGGACGATCTGCACGCTTTCATATTGCATTCTGGAGTTATCTGTTAAATTTATGATCTAACTGATATTTCTTTGGGATATGGATACTGCTCAGATACAAATACATTCATACTGATCATATACAAATACTTTCTCACGTAAAAAAAAAAAAAATCTCATGCGAGTAATTTAAGCTAAAAAATTAATCCTTCTAAGTTTTTGTTCATCAAATATCAATATTTGAGTTAAAGTTTGAAAATTAATGATTTTCTTTAAAGCAGCCAATCTTATCTTATTACGAATGACTAAAGTTGAAAATTTCTGGAAATTATATTAAATTCCATTCGTAATGTCACTATTCTGTCCTCTCATTACTTAAGAATCTGGAAATGTTTTGAACTAATGTAAACCAAATGATATTCAAGTTACACGCGATAACAGAAATAGGTGGATATTTCTATGTTCATCACTTCAGTATCGAAATCAATTGTCCTATATTTTATTGCTTTTGATAGAAAATGGTATTTTAATATAACAATTTTATTTTTGAAAAATTTAAGGAAATTTTTATGTAATAAATTCAGTGAAAATTACAATTTTATATACAAATAATCTAAAAAAAATAAATATCTACCTGTAGCCTTGAAAAATTTAGAAAGGATTTTCTCTGTTAATTAAATTTAATATTTAAAACAATATGACAATTTTGTCGTTTAAATCTAAAATTTAAATTGCTTACATTATTTTCATCCGCATTATACAAAAATATGAGACAATTATAAGTTATATTTTGCAAATAAAACTTAAGAGAATATTCTTTTACAGTTTTTGAGAGAGAAATTATTAAATCATATCATAGAATATGATAAAAATTCTCAAACTATAAAAGTGTATGCTTATAAAATTATTACTTAATAAAACTTTCAAAATTGTTTCAAAAATCTTATTCATAACTGATATTTGTAATTACAATATGGGTGATTATTTTTTGTAAATTCTATTCAGATTAAAATATGCATTTAAAAGAGAATTATGGAATAAATCATACATTACAATATGTTCCACAGATCTATATAAGTTTAAAAAACAAATTCATTCTAATAGGTAGAATAAATGAAAAAAATATTTTATCAACTATAATATAATATTTATGAAAATAATTTGAAATGTATTAAAAAACATTCCCTGATTTTGGATTTCCCCAATGATACAAGTAACATTTTCTGCATTTAAATTCAAAAAGATTTATTTGTAAATTTATTTCCTCATTTCGTGAATGCGATTTTAGAATCTAAAGTATGGAATCGTTGGGGCATTCAACATTTTTCCTTGCATTTACCGCAACCCTGTTTTCTAAATTTAGAATCGAAAAATTACTCGTTGAAAAAATTCAAAATACCAGCATTTTTCTTCTTCCCATGCTGTAATCAATATCATTAATTTAACTGCAAGAAAACTATTCTTAATTAAAATGTATTCGCGTCAGTAAGAAATTTCTTCCATCGTTAAGCTAGGAAAATAAATTTTATTTCAAACTTTCATTTCATAGGCACAATCATCTTTTAAAACATGTAATCAATTTTTGTTTTACTTTTTAATGAATTTAAGAAAACAAATTTGTATGTACTGCAGTAGTTTTCTAATTTAAAACCTACAAACTGTTTCCCTCTCTCTTGGTCTATATATATATATATATATATATATATATATATATATATATATATATATATATATATATATATATATATATATATATATATATATATATATATATATATATATATATATATATATATATATATATATATATATATATATATATATATATATATATATATATATATATATATATATATATATGTTTTTCGAACCCTGTATTTCGTACTTTTTATAGTATATACTACCTTTTTAACAAACGCAAGATCCCTGTTGTTGAATTCCAAAATGCAGATTACTAAATATGGTTAAGGAATTTTGAATTGACCAATGATGTCATCTCGCGCCACTATTCTCAACGAATGAGTCAGCAGTATGCTGTAATTGGGTTTAGTATTCTCGATAATTGGGTTTAGTATTCTCTCAATTTTATTTGACTGGACTCTCTTGCAAAGGTGACGTGTGACAGATGTCATGCGTGGTATTCACATTCTTGAAGTATGATAAAATTGTTCCTATAATAATACTTATTTTTGAAATTTACTTCTTTAATGATGTATATATACATTTTTCGTTTGGAGAACATAAAAACTGCTCAAAAAAGTGTTTCCGTACGATCCATAGTTTACGAGAAAAATACGAAAAACAAAGTATGACGTCACTTCCGGTGCAAGGAAAAACTTTATTCTACATATCAACAACAGTATTTACGTATCTTTTCACACGATAATGTTTAAAACGTCCGCCGCGCATATCGTTTTATGCATGTGCGGGTGCCATGGATGCACACCAATGGACTTAGTTACTCATCTGTATGCTGCTTTTACTTTAGTGGATGCCGCGATGTTACAACGTATGAGGACAGACATTCCATAGCGTGCTCAAGCCTGCCTTTACATGCACGTTGACGACTTTGAATATCTGCTTTAAATTTTGCATCTACTGCTGTGGATATGTTTAATAAAGTGTTTTTCCTTGCACCGAAACTGACTTCATATTTTGATTTTCGTATATTTCTCATAAACTATGGATCGTAAAGGAACATTTCTGTGGGCTGTTTTTATGTTCTCCCAACGAGCAATCTAGCTGTGCAGAGCTAATGAGGTCGTTTTGGGACACCCTGTATATATATACAGATAGATAGATACATATTTTCCCAACATTTTCATTATTGTTCAATATATGTACATGTATAACTGAAAATTCTAACCTTTACAAAAATTATGAGTATTTTACTAATTACATCATTCAAAAAAAGAAACTAAATGAACATTCATCACGGTAACTAATATATGTAAAAGGAGTATATAGAGTTCTTTTAAATTAAATAGAATAAAAGCAAAATAATAAATTAAAATTTTACTTATACATGCTTACAGTAAGCAAACCCCTATAAAATATTTAAAATCTTATCCATTGAAAAATGAATGATTATAGAGAAATAAAATAATATAGAGATAATATCGATGTGTCTTTATGCTTTCCCATTATTTTGAATAGCAAAAATTTGAATACAATTTTTTTACCCTGGTATCTAATATGTATTATCAACTTATACAGAAACACTAAAAAAATGCTGAAAATACTGAGCAAGTAATTTATGTCAGTATATTTATAAAAATTATTTATTTCTGCTTGACATTATGAAGGAAATATGATAAAATAATCTTGCTATTAACATGCTTTTAAATCAAAATAATTAAAACTGTCATATATTATCTTAATATACTCTCATTTAAATTTTGAGTATGGAAATAAAATCATGAAGCTAACTGAATTTTAATCTTATTTTATTTCAAAATAATTATTAAAAAAATTTAAAAGTTCGCAGTTTCTCATTTCAGCTACATAATTGAGAATAAACATATGTAGGTGTTATATAAAATAATCAATTTAATTCGTAAATTTTACAACAATCACTAATATTTTAAATAAATGTTTCTATTAAGAATGCCAAAATACAATTCTTAAAATTCTGAATTATTTTTGTTATTACTGTTTCAACTGCTATAAATATTACTGCTGCTAAAATATAATTTGGAAACATTCTACTTGAAATGTATTGATTTCTTGTTTATCTTCAGACTTTTAGTTGACAGAAAAAAATCCTTAAGCTCAAAGCTCTTGTTTCTCGTCACTTCTTCGATAGTTGACATGAACTGTCTTTGTTTTTGAATGACCAGCTCAGTATCCTTAATTAACAAACATTTTCCCTCTAATGCAATAATCAAATGGTAAAAAGTTTCTTCTGTTAACCAAACTGAATGCAGGGTCGCTTCGATCAGGGATTGAAGCCTATCTTTGGTTTGGAATTTCTGTTTAACTCATTGAATTTTGGAAAATAAAACATCTCACCCCAATTTCAATTTGGAAACTAAAATTATCTTCACTTAAATTTTGAGTATGAATATAAAATAATAAAGTTAACTAAATTTTAATCGTATTTTATTTTAAAATAATTATTAAAATCTTTGAAAGTTCACAGCTTTTTATTTCAGCTAACTTAAGTTAAAACAATTATATGTGTATTATATATATTGTATTTTTAGAAACATCCATAATGGTAAATTGTAATATTTTTGTTCATAAAATAAAATAGATATTACATTTTATAATTAAAAAAAACTAAACAGATTAAATAAAAAATAGAAATCTAATAAAAAATAACAATAAATGTTTCTTACGGAATATAAAATTATATATCACTGAACAAATATGACTTTAGCTCATGTTAAATCAGTATAATTTATTTAAATGTTTTGAATGAATTTACAAAACACAGATTGAAAAGTTTTCTCAATGAGACATAAGCTCATAATATGAAACACTCATTACTTTAGATTTTTTAACAATTTATGTCAAATATTATTGTTAAATACGTTGCTTACATTTATTGCCAAAAATATAGTTAAATAGTATTCTTTCTCTTTTTCTATCTCTTATAATTGTTAAATAGTCAATAATCATATTGTTTTAAAGACTAAAAATTATATGAATTTATTAGAGACAGCCTTTTACTTATCCTTTATCAAAAGGCCTTTGTTTTTTCAAATAAATAATTTATTTAATCTTATTGTTTCCATTAAGACAATAATTATTTAATATTTAAAATATAAGAGAATGAATTATTTAAATGCAAATTTTTTGGTAATTTCTCATAATATTTGCATAATCAAAAATGTAAAATATATATCTCAAAATAAATACAAGATTTTATGAAAAGTCCTGTTAACATAAAGGCTCCAATTTGTTAAATAAATATGTCGAGGTAACTATAAAAAAAGTAAAAGTAACTGAATGTGAAAATAATTTCTTGTGCTTCTAGATTTAAAACTAGAAAATTAGTAGTTTTAGTTAGGACATTATTGGAATTTTAATAAAAAGTTAATTACAAAATTAGAAATAAATCCTTATGCACAAACATGAGAAGAAAATAATACTTAAAATGCATATTAGAGTGCAATTGAAATCCAGTACAATTAATCATGGATCACTCAGAAAGAGACAACTTTTTAACATTCACAAAAATTTGCTATCAGACATATTATCCTCTAAAATCCATTACAATGTTGTGGGCTCTGTCCTTTCTTGAAAATCAAGAAGACTCCATCCGGTTACTTCTACCTAACTGGTAGAGCTCAACTCAGGGCTAGGTATAGGGAAGCATGCTGGTGTAACAATAGCAGTGTGTTGCTTCTCTCAGATCATTAAAATTTTCTGGAGTCTTCAAAAATGTCGAGACCTGTACCAATTGTATCGCTGAACAAGATACGCCAGAACACATCCTTGAGTGCCATGGGGCTATCCAAGCAAGGTTTATTGGATAATCTTTTGATGGTGCTAGACATTTTGGGGTATTTAATGTTTAGGACTTTTTGATCTGAAGATCTTTCTATTTAGCTTTCAGATCAAAAGTGCAAATTTGGAGTTGACAAGTACAGATCTATGAGTC